>JXCR01147237.1:3947-18731 GCA_002079205.1 Phalaenopsis hybrid cultivar
TAGAATTAATTGATATACTAGAGTGCTAGAATACCCAAAGAAAGTAAATCAGTTGGTTCTGTGGATGACCAACAAATGTCAACATAATAACCAAGTAAGATCCACAACCAAAAAATAAGTTCTTCAAAAGATGGCTTTTAAGGATACATTAAGCACAACAAAACTTTTAAACAAAAAATAAAAATAATAATAATAACAAAGCAACTGCATCAAAAAACTAACACCCAATATATCTATATTCAATTATATCAACTTCTCACTCAAAAATTCCTCCAAATAAAATCAAAAGTGCTCAAGATATATACATCCTTTGATGCTCACTTATAAATAAAAACCACTTTCAAAGAATGTTGAGCAATTGAGATAATAGAATATTTAAATCAAAATAACAAAATAAATTCTACAAGCTTGTTGCTCAAGCTCTTCCTACCAATACTCTTTTTCCTGTTGTTTTTATTGTTTTTGACTGAGTAGCAATTTAATTTATGCATCGCCTTTAAAATCACAGTTCAATCAAAAAAAAAGGTCGCCATGAATAGAACTAAAGAGCTATACAAATAGGAGGAGAAAAAACAAACGAATGAAAAGTTACTAAGGTGCCAAACTTTTTTTTCCAAACTTTTTCCCCTGTATTTTAAATNGCACAGTTCAATTAAAAAAAAAGGTCGCCATGAATAGAACTAAAGAGCTATACAAATAGGAGGAGAAAAACAAACGAATGAAAAGTTACTAAGGTGCCAAACTTTTTTTTCCAAACTTTTTCCCCTGTATTTTAAATTGTCATTTCCCCGTGCTTATCATATTATAACTGACCTATCTTCAAATCCCTAACTAAGAAATTACCAATTCTTCTAACCAGCTAGTGTTATTAGGCTCCAAAAGGAGCAACCTTAACATGCATTAAACAGTTCAATTAGAATATTTTTTAATTAACACTCAAGGAGATGTAGCCGCAAGAAATCTCAGCACACCTCACAACTTTTTATGCCCTGCCAAATCTAATGGAAACTTAATTGACAGGACAACTAATCCTTGTTAAAGATAGTCCTGAATTCCAAACATTTACATATCAAGCTTTTCTAGCAAAATAGAAATATTAGCCCTCCTCTATTACCCCAACAAATTCATAAACTGCTCCCAAGCTTGTTAACATCTCCCCATCCTTCATGTTCTAGACTTCAACTTCCCATCTCGAGACAGATCTCAATTTATTACGCCAACCTAGCCCGAAGAGTAAAACTATCCAATCAACCAAGTCTGGAAACCCTAGAGATCAAAATTCGACATCCAAACAGCTAAACGGCAATTCACTATCAACAAGGTGAAACGATAACAGCAGCACTAATCCATGACCAAAAGCTTCCATAGCGCTACTAATAACTCACAAACGCTAAGCCATAGCCTTCACAAATACAGAAACCTCTCACACTAGGTCAATAAAAGCGAATCAAGCTTGGTTAGGCAAAGTAAAGGCGTCAAACAACAATAGAAAAATATAAATAGAGGGATCCCCAACGAAAGACGAACCTGGACGAAAAGAACTTGAGCCCTCGCCGTTAATTTCCGGCGGAGCGCCGCCGTTCTCAACCATTATCGGTTAGAATCGGATTCTCCCACCCCTTGCGTGCAGAGTAGAAGGTCTTATGCGGCTCGGTGACAGGAAGTTAACCGAATCAATGACCAATGACGCATATAAAATTATGATATAAAATTTCTATGCGGATCACTGCTTAGACGGCCATTAGCTCAACAACACCCCAACCGACAAGCGACGGAAGCAAAACTGTCATTTGGTATGGTGTGTTTTTTTTTTTTTTTTTTTTTTTTTTTTTTTTTTTTTTTTTTTTTTTTTTTTTTTTTTTNTTTTTTTTTTTTTTTTTTTTTTTTTTTTTTTTTTTTTTTTTGAAGGTAAATTTACATGCATATCACACATTTCTTACGTTTTATTTACACTTTAATGTCAAAAATCTATCTCTTAAAATATAATTAAATTTTTAATATTAATAATAATAATATTTTTATTATGATATTAAATATTTGAGTGTTATAGCTGTAAGATATGTAAATACAGAGCAGTAAAGCCGTAAGTATGTAAATGCCCCTTTTATATTACTTTGGAACATGTGAATTAATAGGTATATATTCCTACTAAATAATCAGATCNTAGAGCAGTAAAGCCGTAAATGCCCCTTTTATATTACTTTGGAACATGTGAATTAATAGGTATATATTCCTACTAAATAATTAGATCAAAATTCAATTAAAATAAAATAAATTCAAAAATAAAACATATAATTATAGTTTATACAAAAAAAGGCAAATATGTCCGTCGGATCTTATTCAAAATAATATATACATGTATATATATATATATATATGATCGAAATTCCATTTCCAATTAAATTGTACTCACAATATTAATCTAAACCTTAGCTCAGAGTGATAATACAAATATTTGAATGAGAACTTTTCAAACATCTCTGTAAAATTAAAGCTTGAGCAAATGAACCAAATTGAACCCAAAAAACATAGTCCACCTCATAATCACCCGTCTTCTCCATCTTACTCACAATTTTAGAGATGTAGTAAGGGCAGTGCACTTTTCTCCATCGATTTTTTTTTATAGCCACCAATGCCCCCAACCATCTTTCTTCCTTCAATCAATAGGCACTATTGATGTAGGAAGGTTCTTTTATGAAGGGATATGTCTCTTGGATCAAATGAAACATCTTTTAAATTCAAAAGGGTTGACTTTTGGAGAGAATTTTGAATTCCTTTTAAAAGGAGGCAGCCTAAAATAAAAGAGGAAGATTTCAAAGGAGTTGGAGGGGGACAAAAAGGAAAAGAAAGTGGGGGTGGCGTGAAAGGCAAGGAGAGAAGAAGAGGAGATTTTTTTCTGGGGTTGTAAGAGGAGAGGGAAGGTGAGAGATTTCTTCTTCATTACACTTCTAAGAGAGAATTGAGTTNATCTTCTCCATCTTACTCACAATTTTAGAGATGTAGTAAGGGCACTGCACTTTTCTCCATCTATTTTTTTTTATAGCCACCAATGCCCCCAACCATCTTTCTTCCTTCAATCAATAGGCACTATTGAATTTTATTCTTATCATTCTCCACTCCAACTTTATGATTCATTGTCCCTCCTCCAAACAACTAACCCTTTATAATCCCCCTTATATAATAATTATTCCTAACCGTAGCAAAGTTTGAAGAATTAGAATATATAACATTGCATAAACTTACTTTATCACAAAATTGACTTAATAATTATTTGTGTGTTAAAGGAATTAAATATAGCACACATATCAACTGCATATGTTATGTAGTATGTGTGTTTATCGTTCTAGCCTTGCACAAAGAATTTTTGTATAAATATATAAAATAATAGGCACAAGAATCACCAAGGATTTTTTACATGAAAATTCCAAGAAAGTCAAAATCTTGGAACCTAACCTAATTGAATGCTTCCACAGTACACTTGTAAGTTATAAGAATTTGCCTATTCTTGAGCAAGCGAATGTGATATTACAAGTGTGGGAGTTATTAGCTTAACTTTTATTAAATATGTGGCAGAAGATGTTGTAGATGTCACAACGATCAAGCTACAATGATGGTAATTCCTTAGAGGCAGTAGTGACTAGGCAAAGTTAGTCAGTAGTGGCTATCGAATGATGGTAGTTTAGTGGTGATGGTTGGATGATGGCAACAGAGACGATAGTGGTTCAGTGTTGGTGGTGATTGGATGATGATGTTAGTTTTAGGACAATGATAATAGGCATGCGATAGTGGTTTGATAGTGGCGACGATAGTTTGGTGGAACTTAAGAATCCTCACCACCACCATGTCATGACCTTGCCCGAAAAGTTAGAAAACTAAGGTAGGAACGAACAATTGTAGGGTTTAAATAAATATTACTAAAATATAAGTAATATTCCACTAAATTTTCCAAATATAAAAGATTCACTAATCAACAAAGTATAGTAAACACCATCTAATAAGATAAATAAAATCATCCATAGTAGAAAAGCTATAAAAATGAAAGAGACTAGACGTATAACCCAAACAGTTTTTTAATTACAACAACTTGTCTTCTATTGTAAACAAATTAAGTTTTTGTAGTCATATTAATGTAATCGAGTTTTTCCTAAAATAAATATTTAAATAATTGTTGATCTTTATACATATCATGTTAGATAAAAATGGTGAATATTTATCATAACAACAAGCTACTAGGATCTTCTGCATGTCAGTCAACACTTCAAAGCAACTCAATCATAAACCAGACAGTGTTAATGCATTCAAAGGATCAAAAGTCTCTAAAATAAATGGATAGATTGAAAACATGTGGCATGGTAGATACAACGGACCATCACTGTGATACGCGCGATGAAGAATTGAATTGCCCCTACCATTGCCAAAACCAAACAAATGGTCGTTATTCATAAAACGAACTACTCAAGCATCAGGTTGTCAAGAAGGTTCTACAAGCATATTCACGTTCAAATCAGGCTTTACTTGACAAACATAGAGAGATTAAATATTCAACTTATTTGATAAGAATATAAAATTATATATTTACATATTAACAATAATATATATTATACTTATATATAAATATATATTAGTTAAAAGATTTATAAATATCTATTGATTAATAAAATATAATATTCAAATTTAAATTTTAAGTTTTCTCTTCATAATTTCATATTAAATGAAATCAAATTGAATTTTAGATTCATTTCCTAAATGAGCTTCCAATATTAATAATGAATTAAATCTTCTTATTTCCTTAATTCCCACTTGTTTAATTATTTATATTATTTACTCACTCACTCTCTTCATTGCAATCATCCTAAAAGAAATTAAGAGAGAATAGGAAATTTTTGCATAAAACTCTCTCTTACTTTTTTCTCCCCTCTCAACTCTCATTCTACCTATATTGTAACCACACACACACACAAAAGAAGTATCTACATGCAAGAACACCTAATTAGACAGGCGCGGATTTAGTAAACTATGAGTGTAACCTAATTAGAGAGGAGCGACTGTAGTCTTCCCTGAGTGTACCCTTAGTATACTCATCTCTGATTACTAATATTTTTCCTCTCTCACTCTCTCTCTTTGTTTTCGCTGTTGGATCTCTCCCTTGATTTTCAATAAAATTTAAGGCCTTTTATTCTCTCCTGCACCATGTGTCCTTTCTCTTTATTTTAACAAAACTCACACAAACTACCCCTCCCCCATGCAAGAAAATATTACATATGGATAATCAATGTGTAAATGATGGCCTGGATCATGCAACGCCTTATGCACAACGACGTGGTGAGATCTGCACTATCATCTGCACGAACGGACAAGAGACTTAAAATTTCTCCTCTCATGTTGCTTCCTCTTAAAAATTGAACCCTCTCCTTTCTCCACTCTTGGCTGCAATATCCCATCCCTCTACTTCCTTATGCGACAACACCTAAACTGTGGGCTTCTCTCACTAACTAAACCCAAATGCTGCTTTTCCCCTCCAGATCTTGCACAACAAACTCACATAGCATGCATTAGCTTCCTCTCTGTGATTTTGTTCTTCCCCAATACTCATGAGTTATCATGTGTTTCTTCTTCTGCAATCAACACATGCTACTTTAGTAAATGGCCCATCCTAAACACACATTTGAAACCCCTTAAGTAGAATGAAGCCAAAATTTTAAGTGTGCTCACAATAGAGCACTTTAGGGATGGGTGACCTCCTCGAAAGTTACATTAGTGGGGCTAAATTGTGAGTTCACTATGCCAAAGTGGACAATACCATGATGGTTGAGAGTTTGGGCTATCACAAATGATATCAGAGCATTACACTAGACGAAAAATGGGAATTAAGACCATACATAACAAAGTACTATGCCATGAGATACACTTCTTGAACTTAAGATAGGATAAAATGCTACATGGTGGCAATCACCTCTTGAATCTGTAGAGTTCGCCTCTAGAATCCTATATATCTAGTGGATGATTTGGGGTATAGAAGACTAACAAGGGTGTTAGCTACTTATGTGGGAAAAATTGTGAAACCCCTTAAGTAGAATGAATCATAGATCTTAAACATTGAGGTGTCTTTTTTTGTAATGGTTAATTTTTATAGAAAATCTAAATTTTTACATGTTCATGATGTAGCACTCATGGAATGCGTGATCTTCTAGGAAGTTACACCAACGGGCCAGAACTATGAGGCTATTAGGCCAAAGCAATAATACCTTGATAGATAAGAGTATTGACAGTCACAACACATCTCTTCTCTCTCAATTCTAACAAAATCCAAGTTTAGTTTTACCTCTCTAGCCCAAATAATAGCCTTGTACAAACCTAATTGTAATGATCTGAGCTCCACATTTATAACCTACGATCACTAGACGAAGTTTTTTTTTTTCTGATGGACACAATCTGTCAGATATGATAAGAAAAACCGTCACTTTATTATTTTCAACCAATTTAAGCTCGTAGGTAAAATGCGTGTTGTAATTCCAAAATCAACTCAAATTTTGACGGTATAAATGTAACTATAATTATCAAACAATTTAATGTTGTAACCTTTTTCAAGAAAATTTGAGTTGTCAGTAATTATCAGTTTGTATAACCCATGAATATTCCGTTGATAATAGCGATGGCATACACGTCGAAAAAATATTGCACCCATGTGTTTTTTGAAGTAGGCAAAACCATCTATTTTGTGTCTTTATTTTGTCATTTTTATAACTCATGGGTTAACTGTCAGAAGAGTATCCCACCAGCCATTTTTGTATGACGCACCTTAAGCCGTCGGTTATGTGTCGGTTAGACGATTGTAAAAATGTCCATCAACCAGCCTTCGATTTTGCCTACGGATAAATTTGGAAGTGTCGCAAAACTAACGATAAGTCGTCCGTCCGAAATCCATAGCATAAGGAAAAAAAACAAATTATTTCTTTCATTTTTACATTATCACACCTACCATCTCAACATTAATATACAATTCCAAGAATTTAACAAAATAAAATAGTTGTCAAACAGTAAATTATCCAATCAAAAAATGAAATAAATAAAATGCATTTACTCTAAAATATGTACATCATTGTTCATAGAAAAAATATGTCCAAATGCACATAAACATAAAAAGAAAAGAAAAATGCCCCTCCTAATCATCCTCTCCATCTCATCATCCTCATCCTCATCGTCCTCTGCTGCTTCCTCCTCCAATGTTGTTGCTTCCTTGCTATGCTCCTTCATTTACTGCTAGAAGGAATTCAACTCAGCCTTCAACTTGTTCTCTATATTGGTCTTCAGCTCTGACCTCATCTAAGAGAAGAGGGTCTCCATCTGAAAAAAAAATGTCGCAACACGCCTATAGATCTTCTTATCTTGTGCGATGGAGGCAGAGGCTGCAGATGCACTAGTGGATGGGTGAGCACCATAGGCAAACCATTATGACCCGAGCCTGTAGACTCAACCCTTCTTCTTCCCTCCAGCAGCCTCCCTCCACAAGTCGTACTTGGAAGGATCACCGTCATCGATCGTAATACCTCCCGATGCCTGAGATCAGGTCTACTTCAACTGCTAGAATCTCTCTGTTGACCTCACATTTGGTGGAAGTCTAGTTTCTCCTTTAGAAGCCTAAGATAAAGCCAAAGGGCTTTCCTGTTGACTATTCCTAGAGGACTAGTGATGGTACCCTCACCAATAGAAATTCTAAACTCTTCTTTGCTCATCTTGAAGTTCCACATGTTAATTCTAACCTCTAGCACTTAGTATGTGGGACCAATATGGAGGAGCTCAAGAGGAGTCCTTATAGGTCTATTTGGCCTTAAGGACCTTGGGTGGTGTGGTCTTGGCCAGTCCTGCACACGGACATTTGCACCTGCACTCATAATACACTAAAATAATATAGTGTTTTAAGTACATATTTTATGCTTATTTTTGGTGATATTGCACTTTAAAGAAAGGTATTTTCATGTTTTTGTTATAGATATATAATTTTTAGGTATTTGGAACAAAAATAGCAAGAAGAATGAAATTTGGAGACAAAACAATGAATTTTGGAATTCTGGAGCATGATGTGCAGTTTGACAGAGGTTTGGCACATGATGCGCCAGAGACAACTTTTTGTAGATTAAGGTGGTTCGAGATGAATTTTGCGTGAATTTTCGAAGAGACACTTATTCTACACATCTATTAGAGTAATTCAATGCATCTAGACACTCAGGAAGGTTCTTTTATGAAGGGATATGTCTCTTGGATCAAATGAAACATCTTTTAAATTCAAAAGGGTTGACTTTTGGAGAGAATTTTGAATTCCTTTTAAAAGGAGGCAGCCTAAAATAAAAGAGGAAGATTTCAAAGGAGTTGGAGGGGGACAAAAAGGAAAAGAAAGTGGGGGTGGCGTGAAAGGCAAGGAGAGAAGAAGAGGAGATTTTTTTCTGGGGTTGTAAGAGGAGAGGGAAGGTGAGAGATTTCTTCTTCATTACACTTCTAAGAGAGAATTGAGTTTGCTTGTAAAAAGAGAAAGGCTTGGAGAGAACTTTTAGAGATTTTCTTAGGAAGGATTGTGAGATAAGTTACGTCTTTTATTTCTTTTATTTTGTAAACTTATTATTATATATAAAATTCATGTTTTGTCATATCCTTCTCATGAATTCTGAATAGTCTTCTTTATCCTTCTCCTTACTTTGAGATATGGTTTTATGAAGAAATGATTTTGTTTTTTATAGTTTAAAATGTAAATAATTTGTGATGATTTGAACTCCGATCTTCATTTTCTTTTTGATCTAGCCAATTGAAATGTTAAAACATGTTGAGAAACATATGTTCTGAAAAGGCTTATGATTTCTACAATAGGGGGAGAATCACATTTGATTTCATGGGAGAGTATGTCATCCATGGAATTGAGTGCAAATAAATAAGAAAATATACCTTTTTGGATGTAGAATTGAAGATTTTAAGGTGATATATTAAAATCTCCAATTTGGTCTAGCTGATTGGAAACTAATGCAAGATTGTTAGCCCTTAAGGGAGGGAGTGGTGGGAGCTCTGGAGTGGCAGCCAATATCCTCCCATCCTAGCCATGAAATTAGGGACCATAGTCTAGATTATTCAATATTCTTTATAGCACTTGGAAGAGGGTAAAGAATAGGATTGCTTCTATTTGGCACAAAATAGTTTTTATATAATTCTTCAAATGATTTTAATTTCTTAAAAATCCATATACTCATTGTAAAGAGGAATGATGCTTTCTTAAATTTGAATCTTCCGTCAACAAAAACTTTGTTTAGTTTTCATAATTTTACTTTTGAAAGTTAAGTTTTTAGTTAAATAACTTTATCATTCAACCACCTTTTACATAACATTCACTTTAGTAGTTATTATTCAAACTTTGGACTTTACTTTTATTCTTGTATTTTTAANGCTTTTGAAAGTTAAGTTTTTAGTTAGTTAACTTTATCATTCAACTGCCTTTTACATAACATTCACTTTAGTAGTTATTATTCAAACTTTGGACTTTACTTTTATTCTTGTATTTTTAAATTATAAAATAATTTTAAGAATTTACTTATAGTATTTTCCAACTTCCATATGGGGTCGATATCTAGGACTCCATTAGAGCCCTTTATTACTTGAGTGATATGTATACTTGCATTGATTTTAAAGGGGATTTGGCAGTTTAAAAAGAGTTTTAAAGATAAACTATTTTTATAAAAGGTATTTTTGTTGGGATTATATTGCACATTTATTGTTATATCTGTCGTGTGTATTTTGTAATATTGAAAAATATTTACAAAAATTTACACACTAAATCTACTCGCATCAAGTTTTTGGCACCGTTGTCGGGGAAGTAACAGAAAATATTAGTAAGTTATTTTATTTTATTATAAAAATATAAAAAAAGAGTGTTTGTAGTTTAGTTTTGAACANCTATGGGATCGATATCTAGGACTCCATTAGAGCCCTTTATTACTCAAGCTTCTCCTCTCCTATTTTTCTTTTCTTTTTTTTTCCAAGTGAGGATTACTATATATGGATAGCCTTTAATAATTTTGAACTTCACTATCCTATTATTGACTTCACTTTTGGTTGAGTTCTAGAAATTTCTTTAGTAGCATAGGTCTAGCCATAGGACTTTCCTTCTGACTAGTCTTAGAAAACTAGAAAAAGGTACCCTCACCATTAAAAACTCAAAAAACTCTTCTCTTTACTCAACTTGAAGTTCCACATATTGGTCCTAACCTCTAGAACTTATTAGATAAGATCATTATGAAGAAACTCAAGGAGAGTTCCTATAGGGCTACTTGACCTTAGGATTGACCCTAGGTGTTGATTTGGAGCTAAGGNGTGTGTATTGTAAGATCTAAAAATTAAATACTTTACAATTCTAAGTTAGAGAGAACTATTAGAAAAAAATCAAAAAACAACAAAAAGTAATAGATCCTTTTAGCAAAATGACTTGCAATTTGAGTATTGCTAGAAATGAAAATGAACATCAATAGAGACCTTTAAGAGATTATGTTAATCCTACAGCAGACGAAATTCATTTGAGCATACAGAACACTGTTGTAGCTGCCAATTAATTTGAGCTTAAACCTGCTATTATCCAAATGATACAAAACAACCAGTTTGGAGGAACACCAACTGAAGATCCTAATTTATACCTTGCTAGTTTTCTAGAATTGTGTGCTACATTTAAATATGATGGAGTGTCGAATGATCTTATTAGGCTTAGACTTTTTTCTTTTTCACTATGGGGTAAAGCTAAGATGTGGGTAAATTCATTAGCACTTAAATCAATCAGAACATGGGGAGATTTGCAAAAAATTTTTTATCAAAATATTTCCACCTTCAAAAACTGTTAAGCTTAGAAATGATATCACATCCTTTTGTCAATTTGAAGGGGAATCAATTTATGAAGCCTGAGAAAGATTTAAAGATCTCTTTAGAAAGTGTCCACACCATGCGTTGCCAGATTGGTTAATAATTCAAAATTTTTATAATGGGTTGGTTGGATCTCTTAGATCGATAATTAACACTGCTACTGGTGGATCATTAATGTCAAAACCATTCGATGAAGCATATTCATTAATTGAAGAGATAGCTACTAATAATTTTCAATGGCCCTCTGAAAGGGAAAATCCAAAAAAGAGTTGCTAGTATTAATGATTCTGATGCAATATCTATGTTAGCTACCCAAATAATTGTTATATAGAAGAAGATAGATCAATATGTAATGATTTATTCTCAGACAACACCTGTGCTTGAGGAAGACTCATTGGGACAAATGATAGAATCCTTATGTTAAATCATTCTAATGAGACTTTAATCTTCTTATGAGACTTTAAATGCAATAAAAAATCATTCTAATAATCCTTATGTTAATTATTATAATCTTGGTTGGAAGAATCATCCAAAATTTAGTTGGAGTAACAATAATTTCAATGTTGCAAATCTGCAATGGGGAAACAATACTGCAAACCCATTGGGTAACTCCAACAAGCAAGGGAATCATGCTTATAAACCTTATTACCCCCTAGGTTTTAATAATTTGCAGAGTAAGGAGAAAAAGTTATCAATGGAAGAATTGATATTGCAAATGGAAAGTTAATTACAAGGTCAATGAGCTGCAATTAGAAATATGGAAAATCAATTGCGATGTATTGCACCACACTTAGTAATAGACCTCTAGGAACATTGTCTAGTATTGTTGAAGTAAATCCTAAAGATCAGAACAGAGAGCAAATTACAGCTATTCAACTAAAAAGTGAAAAAGAATCTGAAAACAGAGTTCAACAAGAAGTTAAAATTGAAAAAGATGAGATAGAAAATGAAAAATCTAGAGATATTTTCATGTTGAAGTAGAAAGTCATATTAAACCAATGAAAATCTCTGTAAAAAAACCACTGACACGGGGATTTGTATAAGCAAATATTTATGAACTTGACACCACTTAACGGTGCCAAAAACTCGATGCAGGCATATTTATAATAAATATGCAATATAATCCTAACAAAACACTTTTTATAAATATAATTTTTCTTTTAAAACTCTTTTTAAACTGTCAAATCTATCTTAAATATCAACGCAAGTATACGTATTGTTCAAGTAATAAAGGGCTATAATGGAGTCTTAGATATTGATCCCATAGAGAAGTTGGAAAATACTAAAGTAAATTATTAAAATTATTTTATAATAAAAATAAAAAAATAAAAGTAAAGTGAGAAATTTAAAAATTGACTACTCATATGAATGCTAATTAAAATACAGATGTAAGATTACATAAATTAAACTAAACTTTCAAAAGTAAAATTGAGAAAATTAAATAAAGTTTTTATTGTGACGGAAAGTTAAAATTTAAGAAAACATCATTCCCCTTTGCAATGAGTATATGGTTTGTGAAGAAATTGAAATCATTTGAAAAAACATATATAAACTATTTTGTGTCAAATAGGAGCAATCATATTCTTTACCCTCTTCCAAGTGCTATAAAGAACATGACTAATCCAGAGTTTGGTCCCTAATTCCATGGTTAGGCTGGAAGGATACCGACTGTCACTCCAAAGCTCCCACTACTCCCTCCCCTGAGGGCTATCAATCTCACATTAGTTTCCAATCAACTTAACCAAATTGGGGGTTTTAATCTGTCACCTTAAAACCTCCAATTCTGCACCCAACAAAAGTATATTTCCCTATTTATTTGGACTCAATCCCATGGATGACATACTCTCCCACGAAATCAAATGTAATTCTCTCTACATTGTAGAAATCATATCTCATTTAAGAACATATCACTCTCAAGAAATTTTAACATTTTAATTGGTCAGATCAAAAAGTAAATGAAGATTGGAGTTCAAATCATCATAAATTATTATCTTTTAAAACTGTAGAAATAAAATCTATTCTTCACAAAATCATATCTTCAAAGTAGGGAGAAACATAATGAAGACTACTCATAATTCATGAGAAGGATATGATAAAACAAGAATTTCATACATAAAAATAAGTTTACAAAACAAAAGAATTAAAAATACAACTTATCTTACAATCCTTCCCAAGCAAATCCCTAGAAGTTCTCTTCAAGCCTTTCTCTCTTTACAATCTCTCCCAATTCTCTCTTAGAAATGTAATGAAGAAGAAATCTCTCACCTTCCCTCTCCTCTTACAAACCTAGAAGAAAATCTCTTCTTCTCTCTCTCGCTAACTCTCACGCCACACCCCCAAAAGCCTCTTCTTTTTTGTCCCCCCTTTAGCCTCTTCAAGTCGTCTTCTTTTATTTTGGGTTGCCTCCTTTGGAAAATAATTCAAAATTCCCTCCAAAAATTCCTCCAAAAGTCAACTCTTTTGAATTCAAAAGATGTGTCATTTGATCCAACATTCATATCCCTTCATAAAAAAACCTTCCAAAGTGTCTATATGCATTGAATTACTCCAAGAGGTGTGTAGAACAAGTGTACCTTTGAAAATTCATGCAAAATTCATCTCAAACCATATTAATTTGAAAAATTCATCCCTGATGCATCATGTGCCAGCTCTCTGGATTGTGGCACATCATGCGCTGATCTGACACATCATGAGCCATCTCTCTAGATTGTGGGGCATCATGCACCAATCTGGCGCATTGGCGCGTGATGTGCCAGAATCCAAATTTGGCTTTTTTTTGCTCCAAATTTTGTTCTTTTTGTCATATTTGCTCCAAATGCCCAAAAATGATCTACCTGCAACTAAAACACAAAAATACCCTTCATTAAAGTGCAATATCACAAAAAATAGGCATAAAATAGGCACTTAAAATAGTATATTATTTTGGTGTATCAAAATCCCCCAAACTTAAATGTTACTTGTCCACAAGTGACACTTTTATTACATAAAGCATATGGCTTAGGATAGAGATTAACTTATAACTTCTATACTTTAGTTTAATAAATAGAATAGTAAATTTTAAGAAAAAGCCTTTAATAACTTAGATTCAAGTTCTAAGTCTAGGAATACTTAGCAATCAAATTTAAGGTTTCTGAATCTCTATTCATTTCAAGAAGAATTGCAATTTGTCATATTAAGAACATTTTGAACATTCATATGAAGAAAAACTTCATGAAAGTTTTACTAGGAATGCTACTAATACTCCAATATAAGTTTAGAAAATGTATTAAAGCTCCTTCCTTAAGTTAATTCAAGTGAAGCCAATTTTTTATTAGGCATCTCCTCAAGCTTCTCCTCTCTTATTTTTCTTTTCTTTTTTTTCCAAGTGAGGATTACTATATCTGGATAGCCTTTAATAATTTTGAACTTCACTATCCTATTGTTGACCTCACTTTTGGTTGAGGTCTAGAAATTTCTTTAGTAGCCTAGGTCTAGCCATAGGACTTTCCTACTGACTAGTCTTAAAAAACTAGAAAAGGTACCCTCACCATTAGAAACTCAAAAAACTCTTCTCTTTACTCAACTTGAAGTTCCACATATTGGTCCTAATCTCTAGCACTTATTAGATAAGATCATTATGAGGAAACTCAAGGAGAGTTCCTATAGGGCTACTTGACCTTATGATTGACCCTGGGTGTTGATTTGGAGCTAAGGTACACCATACTCTCACCATACCCTCACCATACCCTCACAATACCCTAGCTAATACCAATACATGGGGACCAAAAATGGAGATTTCATTGGTCCATGACTCATTCAAAATGGTTCTCTACCCAATTGCACTTGAAATGCCCAACTTGGCCTTTTGCCCCTAGGCACCTCCAAATTACCTAACTGCCCTTGGGACCCAAATTTGGC
>JXCR01147238.1:0-17430 GCA_002079205.1 Phalaenopsis hybrid cultivar
GGCATAACCGTCGAGGGCGTAGTCGGCGGCCTAGTTCAAATCTCCACATTTTGGTCCTTTTCACTCCAAATTCGCTCCTTTTTTGCATCTTTTTGCTTCAATGACCCTAATTCATCATTCCTGCAACAAAACATCAAAAATTATTTTCTTAAAGTGCAATATCATTAAAAATAATATAAAATAGGCATGAAAATCTCAACATATTTTCCTCTGGTCATTAAGCCACCCCAAAAAGAGCTTATTATCTTATTTGGATATGTAAAGCCTCTATTATCATATACCACACTAGATAGCCACCTAAGTGTATAAAATATATGTTGGGCTAGTCGAGTTGAGAAAGTGAGAGCACTTCCGCTCAAGAAATGCAATATATATGCAATTATCTAAGCCCTCCTAAGAGTGGAGGCCCTATTAATATGCAAGAGAATATATTCATGCACTTACAATCATTTTAAAACTAGCCCAAAAGCTATGTAAGAAAAGAAGGTGCGAGAAATAAAATTATTGATTTTTAAAATCTTATATAATTTTAAAGATAAATTTTATTAGAAAAAATATTTCAAAATTATGTTTTATAGAAANAAAATCTTATATAATTTTAAAGATAAATTTTATTAGAAAAAATATTTCAAAATTATGTTTTATAGAAAAAAGTTTTATCCTAAAGAGTTGAATTATGAAAATGTATTCAGGCAAATCACATGCTCAGAAGAAAGAGTGAACATATACAAGTGTGATAAAGTAAACACTTAATAAATAATAAAATAGTTCAGGTGTCGTTGAGATAAGAGGAATATACATCTTACCTATTTTATTGTTTATTAAGTTTTTACTTTATAGAAAAGAAAAATGACAATAGGGCTGATGCGAGGAAACTTAAGATTAAATTAATAATAAATATGCAATGTAACCCAAACAATAATGTAACTTTAATGAAAATAATTTATCTTAAAACCTCTTTTAAACTCCCAATTCCCTTCTACATATAATGCAAGTATACGTATCATTCAAGTAATACAGGACTATAATGGAGTCCTAGATATCGATCCCACAGGGAAGTTAGAAATATATTTAAGCTAGTTATTAATATTATATTTTAAAATTAAAATAAAAATAAAAACAAAGTAAAGTACGAAGCTTGAAGTTAAACTACTCAAATGAAATGCTACTAAATATGCAGATTTATGACTACAACAATTAAGTTAAACTAGAAGCAAATTTTTCTGTTAAATCAACACATAACCAATATAAACTTTTTTTGTTAAATCAACTACTCGTGATACTCTTATTAGTGACCATTAATGAAGCAATCATTCCAAAATTCANTGTTAAATCAACTACTCGTGATACTCTTATTAGTGACCATTAATGAAGCAATCATTCCAAAATTCATTATTCAAAATTATAGAAATTTCTACTTTCCATATAGTATTTTTTTCCAAATTTGTGGCATTATAATACTTGTTAGCAATAAGTACTTGAAAATCATTAATATACTCATGTNTCCAAATTTGTGGCATTATAATACTTGTTAGCAATAAGTACTTGAAAATCATTAATATACTCATGTATACCTTTCAATGTTATGAAAGTTATCATAAAATGATACACTAACCATCCATCTTGATAATTGTTTTAATCAAAATAATATAAAATATTATTGTAAATAAATTTTATTGTCCTTGATTCGCTTTTGGTAAGCTCTAAAACATGAAGCATGCCACTCATATATTTTAAAATCAAATTTAAGTAATAGCATAAGGAGAATAGTAAATTTACCAAAATTTTCATGTAATGACTCTCCTTCTATTTTATAATCTATCGTGTTATTAGTCACATTATAAATCATATTCCCTGAACCCACCCACTTGATGACTTCAACCAAATGAAGAACTTAGATTAGCAACATCCTTCTTGAAAAAAAAAGTGTCAACATACCTTAAGCAAGTTACTACATATGGAAAATGAACAAAGAAGTGTATTGATGTTTTATTTATAGTGTTTGCCAATCTATCAACCATCGAAGTGTATCTAGTTTCCATCAATAAGATCTATCAGAATCAATAAAATGCTTACATTCCTTTTAGCAACCCTATAACATTTTTGAGATAGGTAGCTGGTTAATAACTAATAAAAACTATGACTATTGCATTGATAGCTTTTTTTGTTAGAGAAAAATTCAATGCATTGAAAAAAAAAACTAATACAAAATTGTCTAGCAATTTCAAAAATAGTTTCTTTTTTTCATAATCTCTTTAGATGNACTAATACAAAATTGTCTAGCAATTTCAAAAATAGTTTCTTTTTTTCATAATCTCTTTAGATGTCAAAATATTTCTCAAAGATTATTGTAATCCTTATTTGGTTATAGAAGTAAAATATATAAATAAATAAATTTCATTTACTTTTTCCTTTTCTTTATATATACTTTGTCATGTTCAATCAAATTAAATAATTTAGATGAATAAGGCATTTTCATTTTCTTTGATATTGATAGGTTTACCATATGAGTATATTCTCTGCTTGTCCTCTTATGCCTTTTTTTACTCTAAGTTATTACTTTTAAATATTAATACATTTTATGGTGAACATCATGCAGAACTCTCATGAATATGACAATATTTTTCTTAAGCCCAATAAGATATTTTTTTCATCTTATTTATACCCCCACCTTTATTTAAAATCATAGAAAGCATGCACTTGTATTGTTTCCTTCATCAAAATCTGTACAATCACTGATATGACTCCATGTTGAATACATTTTTTAAGAACATCAATATAGAAAGAAATGGAAGTTGAACTTCCATATGACTTCCATTTAAGGTAACAAAAATAAAAATCAAATAATTTTTACTTAAATAACAAGGTGAATTAGACTCTACAATGGCAAGTTGAATCTAACATAATTCAAAATTCAATTAACTTTTAAAGTGACTTAAAAATTTGACTAAAATCATACCCAACTAAGAACATTAAATTTGAAGAGGCGCATGTTAGCTTTAGACTTGTAATGCTTTTAATAAATTATATCTATTTTTGAATAAATCAATCTTCAAAATAATTATGATATTTTAGGCTCATCTAATGTCACTTTTAGATTGATAATATGTAAGCCTACACATAATAAAGGTAGCTATAATGATAATTTTTTTTTCAAAGAGTAACACCACTTTAAGCGTCTGAATACATTTATTATATAACTATAACATTTGAACAAATAAAGCAAGAAGCGTCATATGGATTTTATAAGTAATTGACCAAGTAATTGTGCGAGTAATAAAATTAAGTTGGAGAATAATAAACTTAAACCAAATTTATTGTTTTGGTGCTCAATCAACCTATACCCATGTTAAGTTAATTATCCTCTAACTTAGGACTCTAAAAATCCTTATACCAAATAGACACTCCTCTAGATGCAACATAACTTATGTTATATCTAATGATTATAATCATAGGGACATTTCCAATAAATCTTGGTCAAACCAAAAAACACAAAACAAGAGAAACCTTTGTATGTAAATGAGTCGAACACATTATAAAGTAAATATATAAGTCTTAGTTTTCTCAAGAACTTACATCTGGGTTGACAAATGAGGTAAGAAAATGACATATGTAACTTGCTTATTTATTTTTAAATTTTACATGATCAAAAGCTAATTTGAATTTTATAAGTAAATATTTATAAGATACAAATCCCATGGCAAAATAAATTATGCATATGTGACTTATAAACTAAATCCACAAATGTATGTTTCTATTTAAAAGATTAAAATAAATAAATCAATTAATCCTGTCTAATATTTGTCACCAAAAGATATCAAAGTACTAATACAAGTGTTTCAATAAATCACAAATTTGCAGTACAATGTAAATGTAAATAATAAAATGCTAATATCCAAGAATTCTTAAATATATTTGGAGTAAGGGAACATGAAATCATGAAAAAACTAATTTTATTAGGATGCCAAAATATTTTTGACACTTTCATGAAATGAGAGGGGGAGGGGGAGGACAACTAACAAATGATGAGCAAAATATTTTTGACACTTGGATGAAAGGAGAGGGGGAGGACGACTCACAAATGATGAGCAAATTGACGCCATAGTATAAAATGATTGCACATGAACAACATTGCACTCAAGTTCAAATTTTAAGAAAATAGGTTTAGTTAGTTTAGTATATCCAGAACATTTATATTTGCTAAATTTATAAAATTAATTATAAAAAAATTGACTATTGGATGAGATTGACCATAAGTGAGTAAGAATCGACAAATTTTATCAAATTAAAATAATTCACATGTTTGTCAGTTACACTGTCAATTTGCATATTCTGCTAATTTGACATGGAGAGGGGTTTTTATATGAATACAAACACACCTATAATCCATCCAATGTTGAACCTACCAAATTTTCTAGTTTTTTTTTATTTATAAAACATTGGTTAACATTCACCAAGATGGAAGGAACCGATGACCAAAATACTATGTAAGTTATTTATAAAGCCAAGTTACACTATCCCATTAAGAAAAAACTTGACTTCACACTCGTCACCTTTGCAAAGTGACAATGGTCATATATTTTCAAGCCCATTTTGTTGGTTCTTCATTGATTATCATCTAAAATCAATCTTGTCAATGTTGGACATTTCGAGTGATTTCTTAAATGGTCAAAGAAAGAAGGCATCACTTAAGATAGAGCGATATGGAAGTCAAGCTGGCAACACATAATGGTCTAGCTAGAAAATTAGTTAGATTTTGAATTTGTTGAACCTCTATATTGTTGTGACGTAATTTTTTTTCTTTTAGAACATCACATTACTCTTTTTTAAGCCTATGAATCTATCATGGAGTATGATCATTGTCCTAAAATTTTAATGAAAATCTTACTCAATAACCATAATCATCTATTGAGAAGATTGAATTAAATTTGACATGAATTTTAATGTATTTCAAAACTTTTGGCCAATGCCATAGTCAATGAATAAATGATAAAAGTTAAATTGAATCAATCAAATAGCTTAGCTCTCACAAGTTTATAAGTCCTACTTGATGACTAAAACTAAAAGTGATAGAGTTTAGATTGATGCTCCAAGATTTTAATTATCTCTAATGCAACACATGAGACTGATGGTGAAGCTAATGTACAATCCAATGGGAGTGTTGACATCATTTTTGATGAGGTTTAATTCTTTTCTTTAGAAGCTTAGATTCTAGTCATAGGACTTAGTCATAGGATTTTCCTGTCGACTAAGAGGAATAGTGATGGAACCTACCCCCATAAAAATTCTAAACACTTCTGGACTCTTTTTGTGGAGTCCCACATGGGTGGAGACAAGTCCTCATCTATCACTTGAGATGGTTGTGAACAACATGTGAAGTCCCAAGAATGAGTTCCTATAAGATTATGAAGCCTTTGGACAACCCTGGGTGGTTTGGTCTTACACTCAACTCAAACTCCTTAGCACTTTGAAAACCATATATTTACCTAAATTGATTTATCTCCCCTTGGAAGCCCAAAACACACTTGCTAACTCTTTTGAAGGCTCATGTGGTTGGTCCCAAGTCCCCAACCTTTGGTTAGGAGGATAAAGACCAACATATGGAGGCTCCAAAATGAGTTATCATAAGAACCATATAGCTTTAAGGAGGTTTTCACTTTCAATATCAGAAAAATTGAAGATAGGTTCTAGGTTATTTTCTTCGATAATCGCTACATATTTTACATGAATTATTTTACTTTTTGGGGACATTTATTAGAGTAATGTCCTTCTTGTTTGCAAATCCAACATCTTATTTTGTTATTATCTTTATTATTATTCTTTTTTCTAGAAGTTCTTTTATTTGGATTGAAATGTTTATTTTGTATTTTCTTAAAGAATTTTTTCTTTTTATTTTTTGCAGGACAAGTGCATTTGCCATGAGAGGAGGAACAACCCCATTGTTGGGGAAGTCATCTTTATTTTGGACATTAGTGCAAAATTATTCACGCAGAATAGGGTTAAAACTTGAGACATCACCCAAAATCAACAATGTTTTAAATCATGTTTCATAATGCTGACCTTAAACAGTTGGGATAAGACTGATGATGATGATGAGTAGATTGCTTTCATTTTTCACCAAGCTTAATGGTCTTGAATTTATAACTCTTTATTTGAACATGGACATATCGTTGGTTTGTGCCATGGTTGTGGCTTTCTTTCTACATACTATTGAGATAGAGAAAAGCTCATTGGTTGAGCTAAGGTTTTGACATTTTCTTTTTTGACTATCAACCATGCATGGTTGTCATTTTAAAGTTGTTTATAGAATTTCAAAACTCATATTATTTCTTCCTACATCCAAACAAATGATATAATCCTGTAAAACTATCATNGTTGAGATAGAGAAAAGCTCATTGGTTGAGCTAAGGTTTTGACATTTTCTTTTTTGACTATCAACCATGCATGGTTGTCATTTTAAAGTTGTTTATAGAATTTCAAAACTCATATTATTTCTTCCTACATCCAAACAAATGATATAATCCAGTAAAACTATCATTTTTCCGGACATTGTTTTATCTTTAAGCTATCTATCATCATAGAATACCATAGTAAGAAAAATCATATATTATAATATTTTTTAAATAATTTAAAATAACAATCTCCATTGTTTGCTATAATAATATTTCTTTATGTATGACCTTTTGGTTTGTTATAATAATATTTTCTTATGTATGACCTTAATTTTATTTTGGACTATTGTTCAAAGTATAAAATTGATTTGTGATACGATATTCATTTATATATTTAATTATATATATATATATATAAAGAATTTAAACATTTGATCTTTCTAAATATTTATATTCATTACATGAAAGTCGAACATTTCAACATAAAAAAAAAGCACACATATCTCTTTCTGTTTCAAATGATAAAAATAAATCATATATGCTAGTGTCCAAAATAATAAAAAACTAAAAAAATAAAAGACGAGATTAACTATTTACAAAACAAATGACTTAACAACTGATAAAAAAAAAATATAAAATCTCATTTATTGTAAGGCTTCATAGTAGACTCTAAACTTGTCCCATAAACAAACTANGCATTTCAACATAAAAAAAAAACACTCATATCTCTTGCTGTTTCAAATGATAAAAATAAATCATATATGACTGGTGTCCAAAATAATAAAAAACTAAAAAAATAAAAGACGAGATTAACTATTTACAAAACAAATGACTTAACAANAGTTAATAACTAATAAAAACTATGACTATTGCATTGATAGCTTTTTATGTTAGAGAAAAATTTAATGCATTGAAAAAAAAAACTAATACAAAATTGTCGAGCAATTTCAAAAATAGTTTTTTTTTTCATAATCTCTTTAGATGTCAAAATATTTCTCAAAGATTATTGTAATCCTTATTTTGTTATAGAAATCTGTACAATCACTGATATGATTCCATGTTGAATACATTTTTTAAGAACATCAATATATAAAGAAATGGNTATGTCAAAATATTTCTCAAAGATTATTGTAATCCTTATTTTGTTATAAAAATCTGTACAATCACTGATATGATTCCATGTTGAATACATTTTTTAAGAACATCAATATATAAAGAAATGGAAGTTGAACTTTCATATGAATTCCATCTAAGGCAGCAAAAGAAAAAATCAAATATTTTTTACTTAAATAACAAGGTGAATTAGACTCTACAATGGCAAGTTGAATCTAACATAATTCAAAATTCAATTAAATTTTAAATTGACTTAAAAACTTGACTAATATCATAAAAACCAACAAAGAATATTAAATTTGAAGAGGCACATGTCAGCATAAGACTTATAATGCTTTTAACAAAGAAATAAACTATATCTATTTTTGAATAAATCAATCTTCAAAATAATTATGATATCTTAGGCTCATCTAATGTCACTTTTAGATTGATAGCATGTAAGCCTACACATAATAAAGGTAGCTATAAAGATAAAAAAAAAATTTCAAAGAGTAACACAACTTTAAGCATCTGAATACATTTATTATATAACTATAACATTTGAAAAAATAAAGCAAGAAGCGCCATATGGATTTTATAAGTAATTGACTAAGTAATTGTGCGAGTAATAAAATTAAGTTGGAGAATAATAAACTTAAACCAAATTTATTGTTTTGGTGCTCAATCAACCTATACCCATGTTAAGTTAAATATCCTCTAACTTAGGACTCTAAAAATCCTTATTCCAAATAGTCCTCTAGATGCAACATAACTTATGTTATATCTAATGATTATAATAATAGGGACATTTCCAATAAATCTTGGTCAAACCAAAAAACACAAAACAAGAGAAAACTTTGTATGTAAATGAGTCGAACACATTATAAGGTAAATATATAAGTCTTAGTTTTCTCAAGAACTTACATCTGGGTTGATAAATGAGGCAAGAAAATGACATATGTAAGTTGCTTATTTATTTTTAAATTTTACATGATCAAAAGCTAATTTGAATTTAATAAGTAAATATTTATAAGATACAAATCCCATGGCAAAAAAATTATGCATATGTGATTTATAAACTAAATCCCCAAATGTATATTTCTATTTAAAAGATTAAAATAAATAAATCAATTAATCCTGTCTAATATTTGTCACCAAAAGATATTAAAGTACACTAATACAAGTGTTTCAATAAATCACAAATTTGCAGTACAATGTAAATGTAAATAAGAAAATGCTAATATCCAAGAATTCTTAAATATATTTGGAGTAAGGAAATATGAAATCATGAAAAAAATAATTTTATTAGGATGCCAAAATATTTTTGACACTTTCATGAAATGAGAGGGGGAGGGGGAGGACAACTAACAAATGATGAGCAAAATATTTTTGACACTTGGATGAAAGGAGAGGGGGAGGACGACTCACAAATGATGAGCAAATTGACGCCATAGTATAAAATGATTGCACATGAGCAACATTGCACTCAAGTTCAAATTTTAAGAAAATAGGTTTAGTTAGTTTAGTATATCCAGAACATTTATATTTGCTAAATTTATAAAATTAATTATAAAAAAATTGACTATTGGATGAGATTGACCATAAGTGAGTAAGAATCGACAAATTTTATCAAATTAAAATAATTCACATGTTTGTCAGTTACACTGTCAATTTGCATATTCTGCTAATTTGACATGGAGAGGGGTTTTTATATGAATACAAACACACCTATAATCAATCCAATGTTGAACCTACCAAATTTTCTAGTTTTTTTTTTATTTATAAAACATTGGTTAACATTCACCAAGATGGAAGGAACCGATGACCAAAATACTATGTAAGTTATTTATAAAGCCAAGTTACACTATCCCATTAAGAAAAAACTTGACTTCACACTCGTCACCTTTGCAAAGTGACAATGGTCATATATTTTCAAGCCCATTTTGTTGGTTCTTCATTGATTATCATCTAAAATCAATCTTGTCAATGTTGGACATTTCGAGTGATTTCTTAAATGGTCAAAGAAAGAAGCAATCACTTATGATAGAGCGATATGGAAGTCAACCTGGCAACACATAATGGTCTAGCTAGAAAATTAGTTAGATTTTGAATTTGTTGAACCACTATATTGTTGTGACGTAATTTTTTTTCTTTTAGAACATCACATTACTCTTTTTTAAGCATATGAATCTATCATGGAGTATGATCATTGTCCTAAAATTTTAATGAAAATCTTACTCAATAACCATAATCATCTATTGAGAAGATTGAATTAAATTTGACATGAATTTTAATGTATTTCAAAACTTTTGGCCAATGCCATGGTCAATGAATAAATGATAAAAGTTAAATTGAATCAATCAAATAGCTTAGCTCTCACAAGTTTATAAGTCCTACTTGATGACTAAAACTAAAAGTGATAGAGTTTAGATTGATGCTCCAAGATTTTAATTATCTCTAATGCAACACATGAGACTGATGGTGAAGCTAATGTACAATCCAATGGGAGTGTTGACATCATTTTTGATGAGGTTTAATTCTTTTCTTTAGAAGCTTAGATTCTAGTCATAGGACTTAGTCATAGGATTTTCCTGTCGACTAAGAGGAATAGTGATGGAACCTACCCCCATAAAAATTCTAAACACTTCTGGACTCTTTTTGTGGAGTCCCACATGGGTGGAGACAAGTCCTCATCTATCACTTGAGATGGTTGTGAACAACATGTGAAGTCCCAAGAATGAGTTCCTATAAGATTATGAAGCCTTTGGACAACCCTGGGTGGTTTGGTCTTACACTCAACTCAAACTCCTTAGCACTTTGAAAACCATATATTTACCTAAATTGATTTATCTCCCCTTGGAAGCCCAAAACACACTTGCTAACTCTTTTGAAGGCTCATGTGGTTGGTCCCAAGTCCCCAACCTTTGGTTAGGAGGATAAAGACCAACATATGGAGGCTCCAAAATGAGTTATCATAAGAACCATATAGCTTTAAGGAGGTTTTCACTTTCAATATCAGAAAAATTGAAGATAGGTTCTAGGTTATTTTCTTCGATAATCGCTACATATTTTACATGAATTATTTTACTTTTTGGGGACATTTATTAGAGTAATGTCCTTCTTGTTTGCAAATCCAACATCTTATTTTGTTATTATCTTTATTATTATTCTTTTTTCTAGAAGTTCTTTTATTTGGATTGAAATGTTTATTTTGTATTTTCTTAAAGAATTTTTTCTTTTTATTTTTTGCAGGACAAGTGCATTTGCCATGAGAGGAGGAACAACCCCATTGTTGGGGAAGTCATCTTTATTTTGGACATTAGTGCAAAATTATTCACGCAGAATAGGGTTAAAACTTGAGACATCACCCAAAATCAACAATGTTTTAAATCATGTTTCATAATGCTGACCTTAAACAGTTGGGATAAGACTGATGATGATGATGAGTAGATTGCTTTCATTTTTCACCAAGCTTAATGGTCTTGAATTTATAACTCTTTATTTGAACATGGACATATCGTTGGTTTGTGCCATGGTTGTGGCTTTCTTTCTACATCCTGTTGAGATAGAGAAAAGCTCATTGGTTGAGCTAAGGTTTTGACATTTTCTTTTTTGACCATCAACCATGCATGGTTGTCATTTTAAAGTTGTTTATAGAATTTCAAAACTCATATTATTTCTTCCTACATCCAAACAAATGATATAATCCAGTAAAACTATCATTTTTCCGGACATTGTTTTATCTTTAAGCTATCTATCATCATAGAATACCATAGTAAGAAAAATCATATATTATAATATTTTTTAAATAATTTAAAATAACAATCTCCATTGTTTGCTATAATAATATTTCTTTATGTATGACCTTTTGGTTTGTTATAATAATATTTTCTTATGTATGACCTTAATTTTATTTTGGACTATTGTTCAAAGTATAAAATTGATTTGTGATACGATATTCATTTATATATTTAATTTTATATATATATATAAAGAATTTAAACATTTGATCTTTCTAAATATTTATATTCATTACATGAAAGTCGAGCATTTCAACATAAAAAAAAAACACTCATATCTCTTGCTGTTTCAAATGATAAAAATAAATCATATATGACTGGTGTCCAAAATAATAAAAAACTAAAAAAATAAAAGACGAGATTAACTATTTACAAAACAAATGACTTAACAACTGATAAAAAAAAATATAAAATCTCATTTATTGTAAGGCTTCATAGTAGACTCTAAACTTGTCCCATAAACAAACTAGATTTAAGTTGAGGATCAACCACAAATTCATCCACTATCTCTTCTGGCACCACACACATTGCCATAGCTGACAATTTTTCTTGGACAACCATTGATCCCAACCAATGCTCTTCTTCCACACTTTTGCACCCCTACAAATTAACATCAATTTATAAATAATATATTTTATTAATCGCAATCGCAATTGCAATATTTAACTAAAATCATTAAAATGTCAGATTCCTCATCTGATTCAGATGATGAAGAAAATGGGCCAACGAAGGAGCAGTGTATTATTCAGTTCGAGGTATTTGGTTTTGTTATACCCTAATCTGCATGTTTTTTTTGTTGTAGCAGTGATCTAGTTCAATTCCTTATATGTTTTTATATATTTTGAATCCTTTCTACATGACATCGAAGAAGTGATCTGTATAGTGCATGCTGGGGAGAGAAATGTTACATATTTTCAATTCTTCTTATTCCTTTCTGCTGTATAGAATCAACACGATTGCAAGATTCAAATGATCCATTCAATTGACTGTAAATAATTAAAATAAAATATTAAGCAATCAACCTAAATGAGATTGAGATAAAAAGAGAGATTATTCTAATGAAAGTCTGGGGAGATTTTAATTCATGAATCCTTCTTAGAAAAAGATCTCAGAATATAGCTAAATTCGTATGCATTTCATTTGTTAATTTGCTCCTTATGTATATTCCTAAGGGACAAAAAGTGCTTCAGTTCTTTGTGCAGAATCTTCCAAAAGGTCAGACTTACTGTTAAAAGAGATATTATAGGTCGCTCATTTGTTGTTAAGAGTTCATGATTATTGGGATTTATCTGGTTCTATACATGTTCCCTTTTGGTTGTTGCATGATCTTGTAACATGCGGCTTCTAATAAGGTAATTTTCAATTTGCACTACAAATATTAACTTATATTAAAAAATTATGAATTTTAAAAATAATTAACACTTGCCCTCTCAAAAATTTTTTGAAGTTTGTTGAAAATTGCAGCAAATCATTGTTCTTGAAACATGAAAATACTAGGACAAATTAAGAATTTTTCATAAGAGTTCTTTTTCTCCCAAAATATTGATTCTTATACTTAATTAAAAAATATGAATAATATAAGAGATGCAATTTTAAAACCTGGCCTAGGAACTGATGAGTGCTGGTTCTAAACTTGCGCAACTTGGAAGAACACAAGTTAAATTAACAATGATAAACATGTTTAGGAAGGTATATATTCAAAAATCTAAAAGTCAACTATTGGTCAACTTTATGTTCATTAACGGTGATCTAAGTACAATAAGCAACCACTTATTTTCAAACAATTTCAACTATCAAAAGCATGATCAAATACAACAATGTTTATATACATAATATAAACATTTAAAATAGTTGAACGATACATACATGCATGCATATATTATAATAGTTATCCTAATTTACCTAATGTGTCAATATTATTGAGACTTCAGGTTTGCTTATACCCAATCAGTATGATGATAGGCAATTTGATCACCTGAACTAACTAATAATTCTTCGAATCTTTGTTTCTTTCTTGAGTATTGATAAACAATGCCACCTAAAACTTTCATTTTGGTTGCAAAACATTAAGGTTGCTTAGAGAACTTTTTCAGCATCTTCAGGGTTGCTACTCACTTCATAAATTTGTAAAATACTTAATGATGGCTCATCGGACATATGAAATAACACTCATGTTAGTGGGATCTGCACTCTCTTCCTATTTATTCGTGATAGATTAATGTTGGTGTAAGAGCAATAAAAAATAGTGAACAAACAAATGAAAGCTCCCCATCATTAGATGCATGTATGTAGTTTGTACTTCCACTATCAGTAAGAGTTTACATTTGCTGACATCAATTATTTATCTTCGACAACCATTGCTATTAAAGGACACTTTAGGAGTTTAGTAAAGCAGCACATTGGTCTTATGCAGTATTTTGCCTTGAAGCGTGAGTTCCTAGCAAAGTTCTTGCTTCCCGTCACTTTGTTGTCACATCATGATATTGCTTGCTTTCTTGGCCTCTACTGAGAACAAAATTTTGGCTTTGATTTAACATATTATGCTAAACTAAGGCACAAATGATTTATTCTCAATGATTCTTGTAATTGTTGAGTCACTACTCATTACTTATTCATTTTCTCCCTGTTGGAAATAGTTACTACACAGTTTTTCTTTGCACATTATCTCATTTATGTTTTTTTTGGCTTTTATCATTGGTTATCTCTTTTGGCATAGTGGCTCTTCTTTAGAAGCTTTTTTCAAAAATGCTTTTTGTTGTATCCTTAGCACTATTCTTAATGACTTATTTTCTTTCTTTTGCTTCACGCCACTTGGGTCTCTATCTTTTCTGCCAATCACTCGTTATCATGAGTATTCTTGTTTTTTATTTTTTTTCATCACTTTGTTTATTAATCGTTATTTTGTTTTATTTTATGCTGGAAATTACTGTTCTTGAATGTGTTATCATAATTATTGGGAATTGTTATGTAAGATGATTTAAGTTTGTTTAATTAAATATTCATTGTGTGCATAATATTTTTGTATTTGGAATACAATTCATGAGAGCTCTAGTTAAAAAAAAGTGCCATTTTCTGCAGTTACATAAGGAATGCTTATGATGATGATTGTTGTTAATATTGATTATTGACATCAGCAAATTAATAAAAAAACCTTTGCAATTGTTGTCAATATTGATGATTGACATCAACAAAGGAGTTAACAATGAAGTCCATAGTTGGTAATACCATAAATGACATTTTCCTTACCAAACAAATAAAAACATGTAAATAAAGAACTTAATCATAATATGCTGGAATAAGAGAATACAATGCTTCTATAACAATATTTATAATACCAATTATATTGATTATGGAATTTAAGATACATGATGTGTATGTATTGTATCAACTATATGAACACTATAAATATGAATTTATAATCGTCATGATGAGCATCAGTTACATTAGTCCTATAAGCTTGTTGGTGGTGCTTGAAGTTATTCATTAAAAAATATATTTTTCCACTCATGCAAAGAATTATGAAGCCTAATTAGACCTTATTTTTTAAGCCTATGAGGCAAATCGTGTTAATTACAAGGTTTGGGCAATTATACAATAAGGTAAGATCAAAAGCTGCATATAATTGAAATACTTAATTTGAATACATAAAGCAAAATGATCATTTACCATGTCTTTAATTAGCTTGATTATAGACATTTACACCATTATAATCACAAGCTTGGTAGAAATGGAGCTTGGGGCTAAAGAAGTTGCGTAAGTCATAAGTATGATTATACTATATTTATTTATATGGTCAGAAAATTGATCTAAGCTCTTAATCATTAGTCAATAAAATTCTAAACATGTAGAGAAATTATCCCATAATAAAATAAAATATTAGGAAAAATACATTGACTATGGGCCGCGTGAAATTTATCATATAATATTGTAATTCAATCTTGTCATGCCAACGTATCCATTTCTACCAAAATTTGTAGCCTTGAGCACAACACATGTGGCCACTAATTATTTTATCATTAAGAAAGTATATTTGAGCATTCGATAAACAAAATATCATTCATAAAACTTCATGCTAATGGAGAACAAGTCTCTATGAATCATAATAGTCTTTTTAATCTAGTAACTTATCATGCTTATCACACCTAAAAAGTCTTACATTCAAAATAATTGAATTATTTTAGTTACAAGGTGGATTATCATGTATAATTCTAAGCTATATTAATAATCTTTCGGTCGATTTGATTGAATTGGTTCAATGCTTTATTAACCCAATTGAAACAAACCATATTTTAGTTGTAAAATTAAACCCACCAAATCATAATTAGAACCAAACCACCCTTTTTTTAAATAAGCTTAATTTCTTATGATGAATTAAAGTGGAAATCTGGATTCTTCTAACATGCTTCTTTTTTATTTTTTTCTCTTGGCCATACCTCCACAATGTAAGCTTCTAGCCTAAATGTTGCTGCAAATTTTAAGCTACAATGCTTGGTACTGTAGCTGACTTCTATGTATTCTCTTGCTCTTCTATTAAGTTTTGTTACTTACTGGCTTGCTTTTTAATGTCCGCGGCCTTTCTGGTTGTTTGTGCTATTATTTTTTTGCAAATTTTCTAAACGCAAGTGGTTTGTTTTTGCTTGCAAACTGTCTTAGTGCTATTTTGCTGCTTCATTGTTGCACTGTCATTGCAAACTCCAATGCTACTATAATAATTTAGAAATAGCAATTGATAGCTACTTTTACAACAAACTGACAAAACATGCAAGAAAAAACAAAACCAACAAGTGGATCTGCAGGTCAATTTTTCTTAAGACATTGATCTATCGTGTAAAGCACAAACAAAGGGAAGTAAATAAGGGATGGTCACCATTTATCATGGAGTCACATATTGTCTTGGTGCTACCTTGCTTTTGTCATTGATTGCAATACTCTGGGAATGGAAATTAGCAATTGATTGCTACTTTCACCAAAAAATGAAGGAAAACTAAACTGAAGAAGTTGAAGATGGTCAATCATATTCTAACAATGATTCTTACCCCTTATCTAGGGTTAGACTGATGATATTGTTGACTGCAGATCAGAGTTGATGATGATGTAAACTTTTGCCATACTGACTTGTAGACGAGGTCATTCTCCCATTTACAAGCTTATATCAAGTTTGAATGGTCAGGATAAGCAAAAGTTGATGACTACCAGTCATGAATAGAATATGCAACCATTTATAGTAAAATCAATGGTGATGCTGAGATGACTCTAGCTTATATGAGTTTAGCGCTAATGACATGACTGCATTTGCCTGACTAAAGTTAATTCTTTGTGGCTTGTCATGATATGATGCCCATCCAAATAGATGTTTAAACAACTGATATGTGTGAAAATCTATTGGATGGGTATATAGAATATTAGCAGGTGAAGTAGCACGATTTGAGGCACTCTCAATGACAATCCGTGAATGAGCACATATCGACGTCTTGATATTAGGTGGTAATTATGGAAATAAATATTATAGATTTACTAACAGTGATGCACTATAACTAAAGAGATTCCCCGCCCCCCAACCAAATTGCAAGTAAAATCTATTTGTTTCTTATCAATAGCCTTTATTTCGCCATTATGATGTTGAGGACCATAGGGTACAAGGTCTAAAGGAGAAGTTAGAAAACTTTAAAGCTACTCAAAGAGGGGTCTTCTTTTGCTAAAAGATAGAAAAAAAGATCGGTGATGGCCATTCCTTTTACAAGACCCGGTCTTTGATAAGTTCTATGATCATTGCTAGATAATTGGTCTTACTAAATAAAAATGTTGGTAGCTACACCATGAATTAATCCCCGAGAAATGGTAGAAATGTGAGAAAAAAATGATTGTGTTTTGGACACATTGTGCTAAGTTCAGTGGATGAGGCAAAATTGTCTATTTTTTTGATGGAAATAATGTAGGATATATTGGCCTTCAATAAAAAAAAAAAGATGATTAGTATCATTGACATTAACAACCGAAAGTGCAAAAATTAAGGTTTGGCACAATAGTCCATCCAATTACCTAATCCTTTATCTTGTATTTAGATGTGGCTAGGGATAGAGGTTGATGCTCGTGCCGTTGAAATTTGCAATCATAAGGACTACATTGATGAGATGTTATGCAAGGCT
>JXCR01147239.1:3577-65018 GCA_002079205.1 Phalaenopsis hybrid cultivar
AATCTTGTTTGTTCGTTTCACTTTGGCACTACTCCTCCCTTCTGAGTATTTCAATCTCTAACACTAAAGCTTTAATTTTTACAAATATGTCATTCTATTTATAAATTAAAAGGAGTATACTCATTAGTTAGTTACTTTGGAAAGATTGGGAGGGTACAAATGTAAAATGCGAATAGATAGGAATTGGATGGGAAATATAAATGCCGCAAAAATATAAATTGTAAATGTCTTGAGAATCTAATTTATATATACTGAGCTAGATTGACCAAGTAAATTTATATTAATTTGTTATATTATTATTATTATTATTATTTTAATTGAAGTAGAGCGAAGGTAGGTGAAATGCTGTCTGCTGTTGAGTAAGCAACACGTGGCTAATTTTCCATTTTCAGATTGGTGAGATGAAGAGACCGTTCCAGTTGATGACTTGTTTCTTGATGGATGGAATATTTATACGATCGCTTCGTTTTCAAGGACAAATGTTATTACAACTCATCATTATGGCATGTGTCTATAGATGTTAACGATCCAATTTTAGTCGAGCTGGGGTCAGGTCAAAATTAGCTCAAAAAAATTTGTTCCAAGGTCTACTCGTTTATTTCAATCTGAGCCAAAATTCGAATCAATTTTTGAGTGATCAACAATCTTCAAGTTAAATTCACTAAATTTACAGTCGTAACATCACTAGGACTCTAAGTGATTCGATTTGGAGCTGAGCTGGGGTCTACTCGAAAAAAAATTTGATCCAAAATTTTGGCTTTTAGCTTGGCTCGTTTATTTTGATTCGAGTCAAAATTTGAATCAATTTTTAAGCGATTAATGATCTTCGAGNCCAGGCCTTAACATCTTATGGCTACTTGATTAAGGTTGTAAAAACGATTTTTTGTTCATGAACGGCTCATGTTAACCTCGCTGAGCAAACGAGCCGAACAAGACTTCTTGAGCTCGAAATATAAGCGAGTCAAACACGAGCTGAGCCTGGACTCGCTCGTGTTCGGCTCATTTACACCCCTATATATAAGAATTGTGTAATTATACATAAGGGCACCTTGCTATAAAGTTTAAAAATTCTCTAAAAATTGTAAGGAAAATAATAAGATCAGAAAAAAATCATTATTTTCTTCATTATATTAATTAAAATTTTTCCGAAGTTTTTTGGCACGTGCAAAACTCCTGATGAGTACTAACTGGTTCCATGAGTTGACATTCAACCTTGAGAATTAAGTTCTTGAATTGGAGCGATCAGTGTGTACGGACAGTGCAAGTAAATTTACGTGCAGTATTCGATCATGACTACTGAAACATATATTTTTGTTAATTTTAGTATTAGAGTGGGGCCCACTCTAATTTTTTCCCGATTCAGATCAGACACTGCACGCAAAAACTTGTGTGTGGTGTTCGTACACAATAATTTCTCCTTGAATTGACAAGCCACCAACTTGCTAATCAGAACACATCTTTTATAATTTATTTAACATAAAACATAATTGTCTATTCAAGTCAAATATGGATCGAATTCAAGTAAATATCGGGTTGGCTGGTTAATTTTAAGTGAGTGGGTTAGTTTCTGATCAATTTTGGATTTGTAAGCTAAATCAAACTCGGCCCGAAAAATAAAACGATCTACGATTCCTAACACGAACCCAAATTTTTCGAATCGAATTCTAATCTACTTGACGTATAGAATTGATGTTTAACACCTCTGATGCCCCCAAATAGATCGAGTAATCTCGTTTGTTCGTTCCACTTTGGCACTAGTCCTCCCTTCTGAGTATTTCAATATCTAACACCAAAGCTTTAATTTTTACAAATATGTCATTCTATTTATAAATTAAAAGGAGTATTTTCGTTAGTTAGTTACTTTGGAAAGATTGGGAGGGTACAAATGTAAAATGCGAATAGATAGGAATTGGATGGGAAATATAAATGCCGCAAAAATATAAATTGTAAATGTCTTGAGAATCTAATTTATATATACTGAGCTAGATTGACCAAGTAAATTTATATTAATTTGTTATATTATTATTATTATTATTATTTTAATTGAAGTAGAGCGAAGGTAGGTGAAATGCTGTCTGCTGTTGAGTAAGCAACACGTGGCTAATTTTCCATTTTCAGATTGGTGAGATGAAGAGACCGTTCCAGTTGATGACTTGTTTCTTGATGGATGGAATATTTATACGATCGCTTCGTTTTCAAGGACAAATGTTATTACAACTCATCATTATGGCATGTGTCTATAGATGTTAACGATCCAATTTTAGTCGAGCTGGGGTCAGGTCAAAATTAGCTCAAAAAAATTTGTTCCAAGGTCTACTCGTTTATTTCAATCTGAGCCAAAATTCGAATCAATTTTTGAGTGATCAACAATCTTCAAGTTAAATTCACTAAATTTACAGTCGTAACATCACTAGGACTCTAAGTGATTCGATTTGGAGCTGAGCTGGGGTCTACTCGAAAAAAAATTTGATCCAAAATTTTGGCTTTTAGCTTGGCTCGTTTATTTTGATTCGAGTCAAAATTTGAATCAATTTTTAAGCGATTAATGATCTTCGAGCTAAATTCACGGTCCTACTTATGTGACCAACTATGACCTATGAGGCTTACAACTCGTACAGCTCCATAGTTCTTCCTCTACGGCCTATGGACGTCGTCACAACTCACCACAATGGCATATAAGGCTCACAATTACAGCCATTGTGGCCATCCTTAGCACTTGAAGCAACCGTCTGTGACCCACACTGCCAACAAATGTCATTTCATTCAACTAAGGTCTATATAACATGTTGGTGCTGCAACCGCCATCTATAACACTCACGACGAACTTCTACCTCCATAGCAATTAACTAAGGACCTTTCATTTTGCTATCACCAAGAACCACATTCATTGTACCAGAATACGACTATTATCAATGTATTATTATCGCACATATACAATGATTAACTTTATAACTTCATTTTCTCAAATTAGAAAAAAAAAAGACTGAACATGTGTACTCACCATTCATAGCTGATATTTCAATCAGGCTAAACCTCGTGATTTTTTTCACTTTTCAGTATTTTCCACTCAAAAATTAAGATGTTCCATTTACTAGTTTCTCTTTAATTATCTGAGTATGTGCTTAATTAAAATAATAATATTTTTAATTTGATATTGAAGCCCCTCGCGACACATATATAAGAAATAATATTTAGGTTAGTTGAAATTGGGGGCCATGTATTTAAGTAAATGCCCAAATATCATCATATCTACATATATGGAAGAACATATCTCACTTGCAAAGACTTTGTCATTTTTTTTCTTTTTTTTTTAATTATATTATGTCAACTTATATGAAATAAAAAATCAAGAAAAATGGAGTAGTTGTAATTTTCAACTTGGAATCTTTTTTAATAAAAGCTTTACAAACATGAGATATGTACTTATATTTTTTTATAGCCTGTTTGTCGGATTACTCACTTGACCATTAATTATATCAAGTACTTATGCTTATATGAAATTACTTCATGTTTATATGAAATAATCTTATATTAATAAACTAAAAAAATTCCAAAAGTTGTTGGAGTCTCCATTTGACAAAACAAGCTTTAATAATGTCATGAAAAATTATTAGCATTCATATGTCAGCAAGAAGTTTTAGCCTTTCGCACAAATCTTGAGACCTCTTTTGAATAGTGAATATTCTAGATTCAAATTTAAGATTAGTCAAAGACTCGATTTCAGCAAGTTTATAGACAGACTAACTGTCTCAGCAAGATGAACCCAATGATATTAAAATTGGGTTAGTCCGAGTCCAATCATGTCTGGAACAAACCATTAATACTGTTATGGAGAATAGGGTTTTCTATAGGTGAGCCTTTGAATAGATTGTTTCGGAATTGGTCATATGAAAGTCGGATCCAGGTGATAGCAGGTTTCAGTTCAAACATGTTGCTCTGAATGGGAGGGTTATTAATACTGCCATGAATTTCATCTACCATGGGGCTGGCAAATTTCCTGAATGGTTTGTGAATGATATTCCCTTTCTCAAGGTTTGTCATCTCTTCTAAATTTTTTTTCTAAAGTTTCTTAAGTTTTTTGGTTTTTTTCTATGGTTTTTTTTTCTAATTTAGGGTCGTAAGGCATAATTTTAACAGTTTAATCCTATTCATGCAAGCCTGGAGCTAGCAAGTGGGAGACCTTAAAATACCAGTAAACACAATACACGATAAAAATTCACCATAAAAAAGTAAAACAGAAAAATATTCAAAATAAAAATTGGAATTATAAGGAACAATTATTTTAATTTTTTAACACATAAAATAACACATAAGCTAAAAAAAGTACGACGTAATAATTTACAAATCTAAATCCTACGATTCAACTAAAATTTTATTGAAATTAAAAATACAACATTGATCCTTAGCAACGATGCTAATGACTTGATACGTTTGAAATGCTATGAAATACTAATAATACACGCAAGTATAAGTGTCAACTCAGTGGTATATCAAGTTGAGTCTGTACATCAATCCCATGAGAAACAATTGAACTTCTAAAGTCTAGAAAAATTCTAGTCTATTGATTTTGAGCTAACAAGAAAATTCAAATTTGGGTGATTTTAAAGTTTCTAACCCTAATTTTTTTGTAAAAATTAAACCCTATAACTTGTTTTGAGTTTGAGAAAATGAAAGAAAACCTCTATTAAATTGGTCACATGCAAGTCAGATTTATTTAAGTGGCTCTAATGAAGTTGATAGGAAGGATCAATAATTTTTTCTTAGACTCTCCGATGATCATACGAAAATTAAGGTTTTATATTAGAGTTAGTCAATGAACTATGCAAAAAAGCCCAACGTTTATAAATTTCTCTGCACGATTGCACCATGCTAATAATAATATTCCTATTCTTTTAGAGTAATGTAGGTTAACATAATTGTTCCACTAGCTTATTCTTATAGTATGTGATCACAATTCATTTTAACATCCACGGTGATCAGTTTTAAAATAAATTACGTGAAGAAAGTTGAACTATCAACTTAAAATCCAAATTCCACACAATTACATAACTAAAAAAATACCAATATGCTTGGAATCAAATTCAAGGGAGAGAAAACCTTTAGGCCTTGTTTGTTTGGAGTATAGAAACACAGTCAGTTCAAAATGGCGTTTACGCATTGTTTGGTTTGGTGCTTTTGAAGATTTGGTTTGCAAACATGGTTTCGTGAGTTAATAGAAATGCGAACGTGAATAATGTTCTGTGGTTCGCTTAGTTCGCTTATCTCTTTTGTTGTTGCGCTCGAGTCTCCAACCCTAGTGCCCCCGAGTCCAAGGGATCCTGTCGTTTCCTTCCTAAAAAGAGAACATCGACGAGCCAATCCTAATGTTCTGCCACCCTCCTTCCTCCAAGACTTCCATCTACGCAAAGCTAAACTAGCAAATCTTTGGTCGTCGAGCCGATCCCGTCTTCCTCCCATCCTTCACCCTCTAAGACTTTCTTCTACTTCTAAAGCCCGTCAATGCCTATATTTAGGTGAGGACTTCTATTTCTTTCAGCCTTCGCATCTTCCTCAAGCCTAAATGTTAGGATTTTATTGATTTTTATTTTTAGTGGTTTACTTATGTTTTTTTTTCTTAATTTTCCATACTGTTTTACCAATTTTACTTAGTTAACTGGTTACCTTTGAGTAGTTGCATCATTTGTAGTTTTAACAGAAGTAAAATTTAGTTTTGCTCAGTTGTTAATTTGTGTGTCTGTTCTATTATAAGTGGTTAACTATTTAGAGAAAAATACAACTTGAAATTTTATTGTACTCACCATTATTTTGGGCAGTAATTTCAGTTCTTTATTAGTTCTATAAATAGGTAAAATATGGGTATAATGTGTATGATAGGTCCATTATTTAAAATGGAATGTAAGTGTGTGATGGTGCAGGGGATTCATCGAATTAGCTATTGTGGTTTATCATAGTATATCAATGTTCTAAAAAGAAAAAAGAATNATTGGTTCGTGTTGTTCGTATTCGACTTGTTAACTTAGCGAAAAAGCCGAACAGGCGAAAGAGCCGAAACGAGCTGTTTGTGAACAACAAGCTTTTTTAACAGCCCTACTTATATAGTTGCATATCTTAACACCTAAATTTCATATTTACATATATAACCTTCAAAATTTTATTATCTCATAAAAAAATACCATCATTGCTTACCTTCTAAAAGTGAAATTCATCTTACCGTACATAATTTTATGACATGAAAATGCCATAAATGTAAATATCAAGTTCTNTATTGCTTACCTTTTAAGAGTGAAATTCATCTTACCGTACATAATTTTATGACATGAAAATGCTATAAATGTAAATATCAAGCTTTTAAGTGCTAGATATGTAAATAAACTAGATTTGTGGTATCGATGAAACTTTAGTGGTGGAAAGAGTAGAGAAAGAGTAGCAAGCAAAAGTCGACAACCATTTTGGCTGAAGGAATTTTACATAAATGTTTTTGGGAGATTTACATGTGTGCCACTCAACTCTTTGATGTATTTACCTAAACTTCAAGTGTACATCCATGGCCCCTAAGTTTTACATGAAAAGGTTATTTCCAAAGAAAGATGTATTAATTCTCCATATGCTATCGTGCAATGTTCGTCTTTTGTCTAAATTATGTAATCATATTGATTATGACAAATGAGAATGATTGTCGTATATGATTATACATAGAAGTTTTTATATAAACTTATAATTACAAGCCGTGTCGATTAAATCTATGATGTCATNCTTGTGGTATCGATGAAACTTTAGTGGTGGAAAGAGTAGAGAAAGAGCAGCAAGCAAAAGTCGACAACCATTTTGACTGAAGGAATTTTACATAAATGTTTTTGGGAGATTTACATGTGTGCCCCTCAACTCTTGATGTATTTACCTACACTTCAAGTTTACATCTTTGACCCCTTAGTTTTACATGAAAAGGTTATTTCCAAAAAAAGATGTATTAATTCTCCATATGCTATAGTGCAATGTTTGTCTTTTGTCTAAATTATGTAATGATAATATTGACTATGACAAATGAGAATGATTGTCGCATATGATTATACGTAGAAGTTTTTATATAAACTTATAATTACAAGATGTGTCGATTAAATCTATGCTGTCATATCAATGATTTTTTTTAACAACAATAACAAGAACAAGCCTTTATACCACTAAGTGGGGCCCGCGACATGAATCCTATGTCTCCATTGTGTCCTACTGAATGTCGTATTTTCATATAATTCTAATAAATCAAGATCATTTTTTTATACAATATGCCCAAGTCTTTCTAGGTCTACTTCTACATTTTTAACATAAGTCGGATATAAAACATCTACTCTCCAAACCAGATTATCAGATGGTCAATGTTTAATGTAATCAAACCATCTAAGAGGCCACTCTAATTTTATCCGCCACTAGAGCTACACATACTCTATAACATATATATTCATTTCACATTTTGTCTCCAAGTGTCAAGTCACTCATCCACCAAAGTATTCTCATCTCAGCAACACTTAACTTTGTTTTATGCATCTCTTTTAAAGGCCAACATTTTGTGCCATAGAGCATTGCAGGTCTCACCACCATTTTATACAATTTTACTTTCAGTCTAAGCGGTACTTTTCTATCACACAGTAGGGCCGATGCATTCCACCACTTCAACCAACTAACCTGAATTCCACAAATAACACCCCCTTCTATATCACCATCTCTTTGAACAATAGACCCCATATATCTAAAACGTTCATACTTTCTAGTGATCTGATCACCCATAATTACAACTCTACCACTAGATTAACAACTACTAAAATTACATAAAATTTCACTGTTGTGAGATATGCACTTCTTGGCATAGAAATGAGACACAAAAGAGAACACAAGCAAACACAGATCGTTTANCCAAAATTGGCCATCACGGGGTAAACAAGCCTAGGTGAACCCAAATTGACTGCTAGTGGCTACACATGCCCTGGGTCACCCAAATCAGCCCAAAATCCTAGGAATTTACCTATGGACCCTATGAACCACCAAGACCACCAAATCCACCTTAGGAGAGGGGTCTACACAAATTGATCCCTGATCTCACAAAAGGTCTCTCTAACCCTACTAAACCCTGCAAAATCACCCCAAACCGTAATGTGCCCTCTTGAACCCAAACTTTGATGGCACATTGCGATGGTCAAAACTAATTAGACCTATAATTTAGCCTAATTTTGACCAATTGACCACCTTGCCCTCCAATTGAACCTCTCACCACATGGTCATGATAAATACCATGTGGAGAGCTCAATTACCATAGGGTCAACCCAATTGTCATNAAAATTATCTAATGGTCATCTTTTCGTAAAATGATCAACTTATTTATAAATCTTATGAAGTGTATAGTAAATTACATGATTCTCTCATTTAATGAGAACATTGTCATCTTTTATGAATCATTACACATTTATATATTCGTAACTTAGACATACTTTGACCTTATATTCGCTATTAGTGTTGTTCCATGTTTGTAATTGCATTTGACATCGCTTCGTGGTCAGACCGTTTTGTGTTCATTCGGTCGGCCAAGAGTTGATCGGTTGGTCGAATGATTTATGTCGCTTTCTCTGAAAAAATTCATTGAAAAGGGTCGCTGCCCTTAAAAAGAATTGTTTCATCAAGCAGAGGGCTGGTTACCATAATCTCACAGACATCTTTCTTTCGATCGATGAGCCTGTATAGAAAGAATCCCCTCTTGATGGTTGTTGATTTTTCTAATATCAGATGTCGGTTGAGTAGTCGTCGGCATGAGTGTTGCTTTGATCAGTTTTTCATTCGTTCGACCTAATTTATGACCTACTGGTGCAATGATAAATATTTGCACATAAGTTTCTTTTCTCGTGTTATTCACTAGATCTCCTCGACATTTGTGCAGCCATTTTTTTATGTATATAATTAGTTCCCTATTCCTTCTTAAAAAATGTCATCAATCATAAGAACAAGAGAATTAAATAACATAATTATTTACATAAAGATTAATAAATTTTGTCAATAACTGCACTTCCTGGATTTTTATGTCGCTTTTCCCTATAAATGAGACACGATTAGTATTTTCTCTCTCCATTTCTTGAATTTTCTGCCCTACAGTCATTTATGCTTGTGAATGAAGATGTCAAGCACCAATTTAGGCTCCCTACTTTAAAGAGACACCCATCTGGGGACAAGAGGAAGGAAAAACCTAGAAGTTCTCATCCGGCCTTAAAGAAAAGAGCTGGTGAGGAAGAACGACCGACTAAAAAATGCTAGGAAATGAGACGAAGATAGTTGATACCAAAAGGCTGGTCGAAGGGACCAGGCCTGAGAAATCTAAATCAATTAAATAGTCAAAGGTGAAAAAGACGTGAGTTGAAGGGATCATAGAGTCATTCAACTCATTACCACTGTTGGAGGTAAGGAGTAGGAAAGGAGGGCATATATCAGATGCCCATTTTTAGCTCCTGAGCCACTGTGCAAACTTGAGGCTCAACTGTCATCCCAAGAGCAAGAGATGGTCGCGCAAGTTTTGTCGCCAAAGTTTTGATTCAACCTTCTGTTGGGGAGGTTCCGCATGACAACGCTTCTCTTCTGACAGAGAATCCAATCTAATTGGATGTTGTCCAAGTTGAAGACCCGTCAACGGAAGGTGTCCCACTCGCCTTTGGTCGAAGGGGGTGCCCAGGTTAGTGCCCCTCCACCTAGTGCCGAAAGTTCTTGTCCTTTCATCGAACTCTTCAAATCCTCTTATTTTATAAACATTTCATTAATAATTAGGAAATATATAAGTCATAGCTTTAATCAAGAGTTTTGTAAAGAATTTTTAAAATGTAAACTATTAGGGAGCTCTCTCATAGAGATACCAAGCATCAGAATTAAAATAAACTTGGTTCCACATATTCATAAATCTCAAAGATTTTTCTTATCCGAATGATTAGATCCATTCTAAGATAATATTTCTATTTTTTTAGATAGTATATTATTCTTCAAATGTCGTATCCGATCATTCATATTAAAGTTTTTCGAGATATATGGTGGGCCCTATCAATTAAAATCCCACTAGTAATCACCTAACATTTTATTTATACATTTTCCCAAAAATTCAAATTAGGATGTAAATAACTTTCAAAAGATTTAGTTAAAAAAAAAATAGTATCAATTCATGGCAAGGGCTATAAATTATTCAATTTCGAGCTTTGCTAGGGTCGGCTTGAATAGATTTAATGTGACTCGAAATTGACTCGTGGCTCACTATACTCGATTTCAAACTGAGCTGGCTTGAAATCGAATCGAGCTCGATCTTAATCAAAACCAAAACGAGTTGGCTCAAATTGAGTTAATTTGGATCTGTTTCAGTAAGCAATCAGCTCAATCCAACTCAAAATTGAAGCTAGCCGACTCAAATTAGGTTATTTGGATCATTTCTAGCTCGAAATCGGCTCAAAATTGGCTCATGACTTGTTATGATACTCAATTTTATTTATTCTAATTTCTATGAATAAAAAAATGCTACAAGCAGCCAATCTCGATTGATTCGAGCGGATGCATGTATGGCTCGAAAAATAATCAATCTAAAGTTTTGGCTCATAACTCCGCTCATTTATTTCGATCGGACCTTGATCTCAGCCAAAATTCAAATCATTTTTCGGGCGAGTAACGATCTCCAAGTTAAATTTTCAGCCCAACTGATGGCTTAAGAATTAGTTTTTAACATAGAGAATTACCTTAATTATATTAAAATGATTTTAAAATGGAATGCATTATACTTTGATATTGCTGTCTTCTTTCTCCTCACCTTTTACCATCAAAACCAATTATTCAATGTCGGCACTAAAAGCCACAAAACCAAGCTATGTCATACAGAAAATCGACTAAATAAGATATAATGAACGTATAATAATAATAATAATAATAATAATAAATATCTACTTAAAAATAGGAAAAAATAATTCATGTTAGGCATTTAATACGTATGTTTTAGAAAAATTATTGCATACGGACACCACATGCAAGCATGCAGAGTTACATGTGGTGTCCGATCTATATCGCAGATTACGGTGATCTATGATGATGATGTAATCAATTTTTTTTTAAAATAAAATAATATAAAAAAATTTAAAGTAGGACCCATTGAAGTACATCATCACCGTAGATCACCGTGATCTACGGTGTAAATCGGCTGCATGCGGTGTCCCGTATGCAATAATTTTTCATGTTTTATATGCTTTATTCATTAAACCCAACCAAACGATGTAAAAAAAAAGACAAAATAATCTTTATTATTTCTCATTGGCTGACAAATATAATAATTATTCATAAATAGCGATTAAAACAAAATAATTAATGATAATTAATATTGAATCAAGCAAGATGTGCTGTTTTTATCCACAAAGTTAATTATATCATGGTGGTGTTAATTAAAAAGGGCTTTAAAAATATAGCATTGTTGAATTGTCATTTTCAAGCAATAATAAATCTCTGATTCATTGCATTAATATATTTCTTGTAAATAAANCCATACGGACATCGTATGCAAGAATGCATACGGTGTCTGATCTCCACCCTCCATCACAACAAATTTTTTTTTAAAAAAAAATTCAAAATAGGATCCACCGTCATATATCTTTACTGTGATGGACGGTAGAGATCGGACACCATATGCATTTCTGCATACGTTATTCGTATGGAATACCCTTCATTCCCTCTTCCTTCTTCTTATACAACTACACCGTTTTGTGCTTCCTCGCTCGCCTTCCTTATTTATTAATAAGTTCATTCATTTATGATATATTATCTCATCATATAAAATATGCCTACCAGAAAATTATGAAATAAGTGATTCCTTTCAAAAATTGTACTTTTTTAATGTTGAAATATTGTTTGTGGAACCATATAACTCTAAAAAGCCTTGTAAAAGACGAAGGGGATGAAATGAAAGTGTATGTGTGTTCAGAAAGCTTGATCTCCTGATCTCATAAAAGAATGAGAGAAATCAGTTCCCTCTTTGAGAAAAATGAGTTCCCACTTAGAGAGGACATGATTTTCATATTAAATTATTTTAATATAATATGAGGCATGTTGGTTGACTATTGATGAAAATTGTTGCGATGCGGGTGTCAAAAGTCTCATAAATAGACATCAACATACATCATTTTCTTGATGATAGTTGATACCTGATAATTGATACCCATCAAGGGGTATTCGTCATAGGAGTTAAGTAGATCAACTCAACAACAGATACGGAGCACCTGATACTCAACCGAGTAATTCGACAGATCAACATGTCTGGTTAACCTGACAACTGGTACTTGGTAGCCAGTACACAACAATTGATTTTTGCATGTCGACCGGGCTTGTCAACCTTACAGCTGATGCATAGCAAGTAGCAACTGACAGTCGACGAATTAATTAGACAGTTAACCTGGCTGATCAATCCCGATAATTAGTATATGACAACCGATACTCAACATATAAGTTTGACATGTCAATCGGGTTGGTCAACCCGGTATCCGTTCCTTTAGAAAAATGGACTTTTTGGGCTCATAAGACCTGTTTATATCATTTATGTGTATACTTTATAAATCGAGTAAGGCTTTGTTTTGACCAATAAGTTAAAAAGGAATATTTAAAATCATAACACACAACTCCTATGTTTCTTACATATCAAATATGTAAATTTTGACTTTTTCTTATATAACATTTTAATGTCATAAACATACCATAAAAAGTTACATTTCACTTGAGGAAAATTAATTTTAGTGGAAGTTATGCAGGTAAATATTAATGCTTGGGTTACGACGAAATTTTTTAAAAAAAATATTTATGTTTTGAAAATAAAAAATAAATTATAATGTTTATGCTATTAATTAATTGGTCGTGATTTAGGGTTTAAAAAAGCAAAGATTTTAAACATGATCCGCATACCCTAAACTGTTCCCCTACGATAAATGAAATGATTGCTAGTAATTATGTCCAAAATTTAAATTTATTTTATAAATATTTAAAATTTTAATAAATTTAAAATTAATATCATTTTTCTCTCATTTAAAATTATTTTTTTTAGATATTATTTTTAAACAAATTTTTTTCAAAAGGTAAAGTCCGGTCATACGTGTGTGTGTGNCACATCTTAGTTTGTGTTCGACTCATTAACTTATCGAAAGAAATTAACGAGCCGAACAGGAGCTGTTCGCGAACAACGAGCCATTTTGACAGCCCTACAAATCGTGTTGTTTTATGTTCAAACCTAGTTTATTTTTGAGTTTGGTTCTTATTCGTTTCATATGATACGATGATAGTTGAATCATTATTGAGCGGATTAATGAGTAAATAATTGAAATACTTAATTTCTTTCTAAATAACCTTTATTAAGTAGGTTAAATTTAATGTTGCGGCATTATTTATTTTCTAACCAAATTATACTTATCGAATAAATTAATGAATAAAGTTGTCGAGCTATTTATTTTCTAATCGAACGAGCTTTATCAAGCTTATAAACGATTTATTTGTTGCAATTTAAAACATAAATTAGTGTTTAAATGAATAAACTATTAAATAAATAACTAAAATAAGGATATAAATGCATAAAATAAATGTGTAATTAAACAAGGTCTTTATCTCATTTTTATGCACTAAAAATTAAAATTTAATTTAATTTAATATAAATAAATTTTATATTAAGCTTTACATGAGTTTATTCACAAGCTTAAATTAAGCTTCAACCAATTTTACTCATAAGCCTTAAATCAATCTTATTTATGAACTTAAAAAATTAAATTATTTACCAAGTTTCTTAACCAGCGTACTTCTAAGCTTTAAATGATATTGTTGAAATTTCAGAATAATTTGAAATAAAGTGGAATACTCAATTATTTTATTGATATAAACGAGAATATAAATAACCTTACAAGAACTCTATAATAAGAAAAATAATAAAAAGAAAATGATATAAAAGGAAAGATATATCATATAGTATCTCCAATAATTAATTTATATTAATTATTAGGAGATTTATGAAATAACATAAAATAGAAAACCAAATAATTCTTAATCTAAGGAAATAAATATAAAATAAGAAAGAAAATATCTCCTTATATTAAAAAAAATAATTTATTCCTCATATCTTCTTCTAGGAATAAATTATTTCCTATTATAATTCTTAACAGATATTGTTCGCGAACATAAACGAGTCGAACACGAAGGTGTTCAAACTTATTCATTTAACGTTCGAGCAATTATAAAAGTGTTCAAACTTGTTTAATTAGCTATTTATACAAATATGAACGAGCTCTTATCGAGCTAGTTACGAGTACTCGAGTAGCTTGCCAAATGCTCGATTCATTTGTACGTCCTTAACCTAAACTTTCATCTTTACATTCATTACATAAACTTATCTATGAAAATGTTTAACTCACTTTTAAAGGGTAAGTAGTAGTGATGTGCCATGCACAAAATATGGAAGGGTGAGATACGTAAATAGATAATAGTTTTGTGGTATATATGTAAAAGGCCCAATAATAAAATTATGAGACACGTAGTAATCAACTGTGAAAGGGACATCTCAATTACATGATAATACACATAAATATTCAGATTCATACTCTAAAGTCGTAGATTAATATCACATGTTTATAAGGAAGAAAATTTTATTGAAAATATAACTATTTGATATAAGAGATTTGGGTGGCATTAATGTAACAAAACAAAGCTTAAGTGTTAGTTATGTAAATATATAAAAGTTACGTGGTATGTATGTAAATACCTCTCTTTATTATTATTATTGTTATTTTTTTTTATTAGCATTATTTTTCTTTCCCCTCTTATTTTCCTAATAGGAGATTTGCATTTGGAAAAAAAAGCCTTTTTTTATAGGAGATATAATCAAATAAAATTTCATGTTGTTGACCTAAAAATCAGTGTTTAATTACTTTATGATGGGAATTTATTTGCACATTAGATTTTTTTAAAATTAAAAGAGATAATGTTGGCTATTTATTGGAATATGAGACTTTATAAGGAAGGATAATTACATATAAACCCTCGGAAACATTAATATTTATAAAATGATCATCTAATAATTTTTATTGAACTATTAAAATCGATGTATTTTCGCATGTAACCATCGAACTACTGAGAATTTGATAAAAATGAAAAATATGAGTTGAAGTTTTATGATGAATTTATTATTTCTGTAAAAAATTGAAAAATGGATCAAAAATGGTGGATGATTTGTTCCAAAAAAAAAAAAATACAAATGTCTAATATTAATATTTAAAATTATAGCTTTATAATTTTAATGTAAATTTATAAAATTAATTAATATTTAATTATTTAACATATGAATAAAAAAAAGATTATTTTCTAAAATTTAACTTATGAGCTAAATATAAATGATATACACATTAAAACCTCAAATAAATGTTAAACAATTATAAAATATTCACAAATATATGTTATTTCATACCTACCTTTTGACAAGCTATCAATGGGAATGTGAATGCTAAAGCGCCCAACTAAGAGGACTAAAAAATGAAGAGCTAGGCGGAAATTCTATCTAACTTATGACAAAAGAAAAAAAACAAAGGCCAAATATAAAATACATTATAAATCTTGGATTNGCATGGGTGACTCATCAAACCAACTAAGCCCAACCTCATCTTCAATTGGTGGCTTGTCTATATTCATCTTAGCTCATCATGAGGGAATGGACACATGTCATCTAGCCCAAGCCACTTTGGACCTGCCTTTTTGGTGACGAATCCAATCATCCATGACCTCGGTTATACTCCTAAAGAGTCTCCAATCTGCTTAAAGCCCTCTCCCATGCTTCTCCCTTCTCCATGCACAACCATAGTAAAAAAATGTCAAGCTACCATGGAAAATTGGAGAATTTCACCCTACTGCCCAAAAATCCTCTGGAATTCTTCTGAAATTCTCTAAGGAGCCGCCTAAGCTTCTCTAGTCACCCCAAAGCTCCTCCATGGTCTCTCATGCTACTTCAAGAGGAAACTCGAGAGCATTGAAGCATGACCAAGCTCTCTATCCAACCTCCGATCACCCCAAAGCTCCTTCATAATGATCGTTTGACTTGCCCTATAATAGGGAACCATCACAAATCAGTGGTAGTTATTGTCAAGCATGATCATGACAGCGTAAATCCTAGTTCTTAGATAGAATGCATCTAATAATACCCCAACAGACTACTCGAGATACAAGAGGGCACACATGAGTGTCACACACTCCCATAACATCACAAGGGCACCAAGTACTTGTGACATCAAAAATTGATGCCAACAAAGGACCTCTAACAAATGTGTTGTACTGTTGAAGCACAGTGCATTTGTTGGAAGCAGACCAATTTTTTATGGAACTAGGAATAGTCATAGCAGCTTCATAACCCGACCAACTATCAAATGGGCAAAATACAATAGGAAGGAATGCCCTAGGGGTGTACCTAATCCTAGGAGATGAGAAGGAATGCACACAGAACTTACATCTGACTCAAGTAGTGGGTTTAGAGGTTGTAGAGGTATTACCCAAAGATAGTTCGGAGGTCATAGAGGCATGATCCAAAGGGGTGGTCCAGAGGTCGTAGATGCATGAACATGAATGAAAAGTAGAGGCATGATCCGAAGGGTTGGTCTAGAGGTTGTAAAGGTGTGACCACAAAGGTTGGTCTAGAGACCAAAGAGGCATGACCCGAAGGGGTGATCCAAAGGCTATAGAGGCATGACCATGGGATGATTTCAGGGGTTTTAAAGGCATGACTCAAAGAATGGGTTCAGGGGACAGAGGCATAACCCAACATGGTGGTTCAGGGACTGTAAATGCATGACCACAGGATGAGTTCAAGGGCCATAGAGGCATAATTCAAGGAATGGGTTCAGGGGCTGTAAAGGCATAACCCAACATGGTGGTCTAGGGGCCATAGAGGCACGACTTAAAAACCTTCTATTTCTATTAATTTGGATTAAGACTTAAAACCCTTCTTTATAAACTTGTCAAGCTAAGTTCACCAGATTCATAAACAAGAGATTTTTCTATCGAATTAATTATTACATTTTTCCTTTGGGAAATTATGTAGTACTCTCTAGCCGCATTACTACTTGACGTGTGCACTTGCATTGCATGACCGACTTTTCTCGCGATAAGTTTTAATGCATCATTAATTAACAATAAAATAAGTTTAAATAGATTTATCACCTCTCAAACATATTCAATTAAAAAAATAATAATATCGTGTCATTTTTACATATATTAATTCCTCACTTTGTGAAACATTTCTTTGAAGGGTCTTAGAATTGTAGCATTTTAAAGAAGTATAAATCCTCTCAAAAAATTATATCACATCAAAATCACATTAAATTAGCTTAGAGGATGTTAGTGTGCTACTCAAGGCCAATGCACTTGAGTAGGCAGTCTAGTAGGCAAAGAGGATTAAGCTTTTATTTATAATATTATTATCATATAGAAGGAGTAACCTAGTTGGACCACACTAAACGAATCTAGCTAATGCTTGATTAATATAACTATAATTGAGTAACTTTAAGCTATTTAAGCTTTTGTTTGAGAAATTCATGCAGCATGGACTTCATAGAAGACCATAAATCTCATATTAGAGTTAACACATCATTATATACAAATTTAGTCATCAATCCATTTAAATCAAATTCAATCAAACATAAGTTTTAGTCTATTTAGATTGCCCTTAAAAAGCATGCATTTTGTGTTAAGAGTTCTTGATTATATATGAATCTTTTGAGCCCAATGCTTTCTCCTTTTGTTTGAATTTTTTGCATGAATGAGACCAAATATCATTATTCTTATGTTTAATGATTGATTACTACCTTCAATTGAACTCTTTTGAAAACAGATGCTCATTTAGAAAAATAGAACAAAATATTCCTTCCTCATGTGTATACTTAGTTATCTTAATGCTAGGGTTAAGCTTAGCTTAAAGATGAAGGATTATTTAGAAGTTTAATTAATTTTTAATTAGAACAATCATATATTTATTTGACACTCTTGTTATTAGTTTCTCATATGCTCGAGTTTGGGCTACATAAGAGAAATAAAATAAATATAAAATAATTGAACTTTCCAGAACAAAATACATGAAAAAAAAAATTAAGATTAAGAAAAAAAGTTGTTAATATAAGAATGAGATTTTAGAACCCATCTTATAACTTANGGTGTAAACTTAGTTATCTTAATGCTAGGGTTAAGTTTAGCTTAAAGATGAAGGATTAATTAGAAGTTTTAATTAATTTTTAATTAGAACAATCATATATTTATTTGACACTCTTGTCATTAGTTTCTCATATGCTCAAGTTTGGGCTACATAAGAGAAATAAAATAAATATAAAATAATTGAATTTTCCATAACAAAATACATGAAAAAAAAATTAAGATTAAGAAAAAAAGTTGTTAATATAAGAATGAGATTTTAGAACCCATCTTATAACTTAAATAATTAAAGTGAATTTTAATTATAGATTATTGTTATATTAAAGCATTTTTTAATATTATCATTCTATTCATTGTTTATAATATAAAATTAAGTTAGAATACATTAGAATTAATTTAANTTAATATTATCATTCTATTCATTGTTTATAATATAAAATTAAGTTAGAATACATTAGAATTAATTTAAATTAATAGAATAAATAAAAAATTTCTTGGAAAAAAATGTGTGTTAAACATGTAAAGATATTAACAACATTCAGACAAATAGCCCAGTCCTGGCTCACTCANTGTGTGTTAAACATGTAAAGATATTAACAACATTCAGACAAATAGCCCAGTCCTGGCTCACTCATATAAAAGAACAATTTAATGCTCCACAAAATGAATTATTCCATAAAATTTGTAAAATTGATGAGAAAAATATGTTAAAAATATTTATTCTACTATGGCTATATTAATTTCATTGAAAATGTTCTTATTTTATATAGATTATACAATATTATTTTATACATGCTATATTAAATATGTCTTTTTGAAAATTTGAAAATACTTTTTATATTAATCATGTTCTATCATAGTATAATCTTAGAAACACCACTGCAAAGAATGATGATATAATGTATAACATTAGATTTCTTACAAATATATAGCAAATATATAAATATACTCAAATATTATGACATTCTCTATATTATTTGTGAGGTTCATATAGCCTCACATAAAATGAACGAGCCAAGAAAATTGTTGACCTATTTATATGAATTGCATGCATTTGTTATAGCCTTATGATAGTTTGGAGTCAAACTATTCCATTTCTCTATTGATTTTCTATTACTCCCAAAGAAGAATTATGCAAATGCAAAGACTAATTAGACTCAATAAATATATATTAACTTCTAATATAATCAAGAATATACATTACAATTATTTAACTACCGATTCAATTGAGGACTTACTTTAAATAGATGAAATTTTGAACTCACTTACGATCATATTGCTTAATAATCCCTAAAACATCACCTCAATTGGATCCACAATTTTTAGTTGTTTTAAGATGGCATATGGTTGTCCACTCTTTCCAAGTACATACTTGTCAAAAGCGTGTGCTCAACAATCCACTAAGCACACTTATCCCTAGTATCTATTGATTAAATACATAAAATTTCTTGAGCACTGAAATAGAGGACCATCCTAAAATACATGTCCATCTAATACAACTTTTTAATTCACTTAGGGTATATTTAGAGCAGCTCCAACTTATTAGAAGCTGGTTGTCTGTTTGTTTTTTTCAGTTTTGCAGCAGTTGTGTTGCATCTATTGTTGAACAAATGACATATCTGCCTCTATAGTATAGTGTCATTTATAACAGAATTTGTCCTGATTTCATATTTCATACATAAACACATATATCCAGTTTGAATGATACAAAATAAATATTGACGCTTCACTAAACTATGAGTGACACAACGAACAAAATTAAAGATAAAATTATTAAAATAACAGTTAATATTATCATAATAAAGTTTTTAAATTGCAGTCAGTTAATGTCACAAGATACTCCATCCTCCAATGAAACTCTCCATGCTTGATCACTATCGGTGGTGGAATCATGACACCAATTCGTCCACCTAAAAAAGTCACAGTTCTCTGATCTAATACTTGGACGCCTGTAAAATTGTATCCCATAGCTATGCACCTATCACAAAGTAAGCAGAGAACATTACTGTCTACAGTAGCAGTACAATGTCCCCAGCATCCACACACACCACCAACATCACCTCTAACAGCACCACCAAAATCACCACCACCTTGGCACCATAAACTACCACTAACCTCCACACACACCACCAACAATACCACAACCATGGCACAATATCATTACCAACAGTCCGCCACTGTGACACAACATCACCACTAACAATACACACTACTATGGCATAAAAAAGCAACTCCCACACCACCAACATAGCATTGCCTAATCCAACAAACAGGAAAAACCACCGACAAGAACCAACCGACAAGTAGAGTAGTAAGTATGCTCCAATTGAACAAAAAATAAAATAAAGGGAAGAGCCCCAACTTAGGAAGCCACATTGAGCAAAAAAAATTCTTACAAGCAGGGACCAATAAATTGCAAAAACCGAATCACAGACCATAAAATGCTAATATTCGCTTAAGGCCTCAAATCATGCCCTTCCCACATAGCCTTCCAAAATATAACAGAAAGCACAAGCTAGACGGATAAAAGAAATTGCCAAAAATCGTAAAGATGCTCACATAGAACCTTCCAACATAGATGATAGAGCAAAGGTCGCACGTGCAACCAAAAAAAAAAAACAGAAACTGCAAATAAATTACCAAAGCCAAAAATCACAAGAAGCATGCCACAAATGGTAAAACTCAAACTAAAACCTAGAATGTCAATGCCAATAGTGTGGGGTAGAGAATATCGTAAGAAGAAATGNGTTCTTATTTTATATAGGTGATACAATATTATTTTATACATGTTGTATTAAATATGTCTTTTTAAAAATTTGAAAATACTTTTTATATTAATCATGTTCTATCATAGTATAGTCTTAGAAACACCACTGCAAAGAATGATGATATAATGTATAACATTAGATTTCTTACAAATATATAGTAGCTATATAAATATACTCAAATATTATGACATTCTCTATATTATTTGTGAGGCTAGTATAGCCTCACATAAAATGAACGAGCCAAGAAAACAGCTGACCTATTTATATGAATTACATGCATTTGTTATAGCCTTATGATAGTTTGGAGTCAAACTATTCCATTTCTCTATTGATTTTCTATTACTCCCAAAGAAGAATTATGCAAATGCAAAGACTAATTAGACTCAATAAATATATATTAACTTCTAAAATAATCAAGAATATACATTACAATTATTTCACTGCTGATTCCATTGATGACTTACTTTAAATAGATGAAATTTTGAACTCACATACGATCATATTGCTTAATAATCCCTAAGACATCACCTCAATTGGATCAACAATATTTAGTTGTTTTAAGATGGCATATGGTTGTCCACTCTTTCCAAGTACATATTTATCAAAAGTGTGTGCTCAACAATCCACTAAGCTCACTTATCCCTATTATCTATCGATTAAACACATAAAATTTCTTGAGCACTGAAATAGAGGACCATCCTAAAATACATGTCTATCTAATACAACTCTTTAATTCACTTAAGGTATATTTAGAGCAGCTCCAGCTTATTATAAGTTGGTTGTCTATTTGGTTCTTTCAGTTTTGCAGCAGTTGTGTTGCATCTATTGTTGAACAAATGACATATCTGCCTCTATAGTATAATGTCATTTATAACAGAATTTGTCCTGGTTTCATATTTCATACATAAACACATATATCCAGTTTGAATGTTACAAAATAAAAATTGATGCTTCACTAAACTATGAGTGACACAACAAATAAAATTAAAGATAAAACTATTAAAATAACAGTTAATATTATCATAATAAAGTTTTTAAATTGCATTCAGTTAATGTCACAAGATACTCCATCCTCCAACGAAAAGCTCCATGCTTGATCACTATCGGTGGTGGAATCATGGCAGCAATTCGTCCACGTAAAAAAGTCACAGTTCTTTAATCTAATACTTGGACGCCTCTAAAATTGTATCTCATAGCTATGCACCTATCGCAAAGTAAGCAGAGAACATTACAGTGTACAGTAGCAGAACAATATCCCCAGCATCCACACACACCACCAACAACACCATCTAAGGTCACCAAAAAAAACCCCCACGGCTTAGGCAAACCACACCCAACATCCACACACACCACCAACATCACCTATAACAGCACCACCAAAATCACCACCACCTTGGCACCATAAACTACCACTAACCTCCACACACACCACCAACAATACCACAACCATGGCACAAAATCATTACCAACAGTACCGCCACCGTGACACAACATCACCACTAACAATACACACTACTATGGCACAAAAAAGCAACTCCCACACCACCAACATAACATTGCCTAATCCAACAAACAGGACAAACCACCAACAAGAACCAACCGACGAAGAGAGTAGTAAGTATGCTCCAATTGAACAAAATATAAAATAAAGGGAAGAGCCCCAACTGAGGAAACCACATTGAGCAAAAAAATTTCTTACAAGAAGGGTCCAACAAATTGCAAAAACCGAACCACATACCATAAAATGCTTATATCTGCTTAGGGCCTCAAAGCATGCCCTTTCCACATAGCCTTCCAAAATATAACAGAAAGAACAAGCTAGACGGGTAAAAGAAATTGCCAAAAATCGTAAAGAGGCTCACATAGAACCTTCCAACATAGATGATAGAGCAAAGGTCACACGTGCAACAGAAAAAAAAAAAAAAGAAACTGCAAATAAATTACCAAAGCCAAAAATCACAAGAAGCGTGCCACAAATGGTAAAACTCAAACTAAAACCTAGAATGTCAATGCCAATAGTGTGGGGTGGAGAATACCGTAAGAAGAAATGGGAGAGTGCCACCTTAACTAGATATCATGAGAAGAGAGGAAGGAAGGAGAAAAGAGAGGCCACCGGAACCGCCGACCATCGTTAGAGGGAAGAGGAGGCAGAGCTAGGATAGATGTTCACGAGAGAAGAATGGCAAACATAAGGGGTCGTGAGGTTGAACAGAAAGCGAGGGCAGGGAAATAATTTCTCACAAACAAAATATGCGGTGCACTCAAAGTATCCCAAAAATCCACCGCAATGTTATTTTTCAAACACACAAAATTGCATTTAGGCGATGCACCGCAACTAAAACCCTAACCCAAACACATCCTTAGAGTCATTTCTAACATACCAAGTGAACTCACCCGTTACACAAATAACAATGATAAGACCAATTTATACTATTTCATATAATCATACCAAATTATGAGACCCATAAAGTTAATATGGTCTTCATATAAATAAAGGGCTCAAGGGTAGACAAGAAAAACACAAAAAATCCCACATGAAAATTCTCTCCCCATCCAAATTATATAATCTTAGCAAGCATTTATTTGTCATTCTCTAATCAAAGAGATTAATTATTGTTTTCTTTCAGAAAAAAATTTCTAAAAAATTCAATTTTGAGAATTTGTTTTTCCTATTTTTTATTTTTGTTAAATATAATTTATTTATTTAGTAAGATATTATCTATCTTTTAGGGACAACTATGAATCCAAATCCGANGCAGAGCTAGGATAGATGTTCACGAGAGAAGAATAGCAAACATAAGGGGTCGTGAGGTTGAACAGAAAGCGAGGGCAGGGAAATAATTTCTCGCAAACAAAATGTGCGGTACACTCAAAGTATCCCAAAAATCCACCGCAATGTTTTTTTTTCAAACACACAAAATTGCATTTAGGTGACGCACCGTAACTAAAACCCTAACCCAAACACATCCTTAGAGTCATTTCTAACATACCAAGTGAACTCACCCGTTACACAAATAACAATGATAAGACCAATTTATGCTATTTCATACAATCATACCAAATTATGAGCCCCCACAAAGTAAAATATGGCATTCATATAAATAGAGGGTTCAAGGGTAGACATGCAAAAACACAAAAAATCCCACATGAAAATTCTCTCCCCATCCAAATTATATAATCTTAGCAAGCATTGATTTTTCATTCTCTAATCAAAGAAATTAAATTGTTTTCTTTCAGAAAAAAATTTCTAAAAAATTCAATCTTTGAGAATTTGTTTTTCCTATTTTTTTTTAATTTCTTGTTAAATATAATTTATTTATTTAGTAAGATATTATCTATCTTTTAGGGACAACTATGAATCCAAATCCTATGGACCTCTTAAGTTGTACATCGAAGCAAAAGATTTGATAGGGACCACAACCTTCTGCCCTAACTATGCCTTATCAATTCCAAATAATTTTATCATCATTGGATACCTAATTTAGATGGTGATTGGTAACGGTATTATTTTTATAATTTAATCTTAAATTTAGCTTAAATCAAGCCAAACATAAAAAAAATAAATAAATCCAACGTGTCGTTAACTTTAGTTTTCTCGTGTCTCATCTTATTCTTTTCACATTCTGTCTTTTTTGAGACATAAATCAGGATTTAATAAACCCAACTGCGAGCTAGATTTATTTCGCATTCACCCGCGTTCTCTTCCCGTTACCAACTCAATTTGATACATCCATCGAATTCGATAAATCCCATTTAGCTTAAGGGTCCGTTGGTTTGCACTTTTCGCCAGCTTATCCGAAACTGCGTTTGTGTTTTTACACTAAACGCAGATCGCGGGTCGACCACTGCGGCCGGTCCGCGGGCCGCATTTCAGGATAAGCAGTTTATCCTGAGACGCACAAGCTACCCCAAACGAATCCTAAATCTAACTTGCAGCCAAACATCGCCTAAACATCACTATCTTCAACTCTACATTTCTCTTTCTATCATCTTATAAGAGCAAAAAAAATTATATAGAAAATTGCAAGACAAAGCATGTGGAGCTGCTCGTGCATGGTCCTGAGAAGGCAACAAAACGAACGAGCGTCCCTCACATGTGAATTCTGGCTCTTTGAAGTTTGGATAAAACGGACTGGCATTTACATGCACACCATTCATTCTTACGTATTTACAAATGTATCATCTATACTACAATGTTTTCATTTAGACCATCCAAATCTTTCATGTTATACGAGCAAATACCATTATATTAACTTATAAAATTTGCATTACTCCTTTTTATGCAGAGGTAAGGTAGCATATACATAAAAAATAGATGTTTGGACCTGGATATGTAAATACATAAAAATTGAGTGGTGTTGAGAAATTAGGGCGAAGAAAAACAGGAATCGACACAAATTCAGAAGAACACACAAAGATTTACAAGCTTCGGCAAAGATGCATACATCCTCGGGAGCAGAGCGGTAACTCCCTTTTCAATATTCAGAAAAGAGTACAAAATACAAAATTTGGAATCTCGGGCTCTCAGAGATTCACCTAGGGTTACAAACAAGACATATATATAATCCTATAGTACAATATGTAATTACTTAAATTACCTTTGTACCAAACCGTGAGATGTTGCCCCCGCACCTCCAACCCACCTAATGAAACTTCTCAAATTGGACAGATCCTTTCGCTCCACTCCGATCGTGGGCTCCGCTCCGCTCCAACATCTGTCCCATTTATGGTATATGAGTCATACCTAACAAATCTCCACATTGACGAATATCCAACCCCTTTAGGAGAAATGCATATACCCCAACAAATCTCCACCTTGGTGAATCTCTATCCCCTTAGGAGAAATATATCATGGAGTTTTCTATGCACCAATGTGGGTTAGGCCACCACGCTTCGGCTGTGCCCTCACTGATCCCCCCAACCCACTAAATTCCAAGAGACACAACTCTTCAATTCCAAGAGACATCTCTTCATTCCAAGAAACTTCANTAAATAAATAAATCCAATGTGTCGTTAACTTTAATTTTCTCGTGTCTCATCTGATTCTTTTCACATTCTGTCTTTTTTGAGACATAAATCAGAATTTAATAAACCCAACTGCAAGCTAGATTTATTTCGCATTCACCCGCATTCTCTTCTCGTTACCAACTCTACAGCTCATCTGGTTCGCACTTTTCGTCAGCTTATCCGAAACTGCGTTTGTGTTTTTACACTAAACGCAGATCGCGGGTCGACCACTGCGGTCGGCCCGTGGGCCGCATTTAAGGATAAGCAGTTTATCCTGAAACGCACAAGCTATCCCAAACGAATCCTAAATCTAACTTGCAGCCAAACATCGCCTAAACATCACTATCTTCAACTCTATATTTCTCTTTCTATCATCTTATAAGAGCAAAAAAAATTATATATATATTTTCCTTGAACAGAAAATTGCAAGACAAAGCATGTGGAGCTGCTCGTGCATGGTCCTGAGAAGGCAACAAAACGAACGAGCGTCCCTCACATGTGAATTCTGGCTCTTTGAAGTTTGGATAAAACGGACTGGCATTTACATGCACACCATTCATTCTTACGTATTTACAAATGTATCATCTATACTATGATTTTTTTCATTTAGACCACCTAAATCTTTCATGCTATATGAGCAAATACCATTATATTAACTTTTAAAATTTGCATTACTCCTTTTTATGCAGAGGTAAGGTAGCATATACATTAAAAAATAGATGTTTGGAAGTGGATATGTAAATACATAAAAATTGTATGGTGTTGAGAAATTAGGGCGGAGAAAAACAGGAATTGACACAAATTCATAAGAACACACAGAGATTTACGAGGTTCGGGAAAGATGTATACATCGTCGGGAGCAGAGCGGTAACTCCCTTTTCAATATTCAGAAAAGATTACAGAATAAAAAATTCAGAATCTCGGGCTCTCATAGAGTCACCTAGGGTTACAAACAAGACATATATATAACCCTATAGTACAATATGTAATTACTTAAATTACCTCTGTACCAAACCGTGAGATGTTGCCCCCGCATCTCCAACCCACATAATGAAACTCCTCCAATTGGACATATCCTTTTGCTCCACTCCGATCGTGGGCTCCGCTCCGCTCCAGCATCTGTCTCATTTATGGTATATGAGTCATACCTAACAAATCTCCACATTGACGAATATCCAACCCCTTTAGGAGAAATGCATATACCTCAACAAATCTCCACCTTGGTGAATCTCTATCCCCTTAGGAGAAATATATCATAGAGTTTCCTATGCACCACACTTCGGCTGCGCCCTCGCTAATCCCCCCAACCCACTAAATTCCAAGAAACACAACTCTTCAATTCCAAGAGACTCCAAATTCTGGTATTATGAGTCATACCTAACAAATCTCCACATTGGCAAATATACAGCTCCTTTAAGAGAAGTGCATATACCCAACAAGCAGTATGTATGTAAATCTTTCTTATAACATGAATTCAAATTTACTAGATTTGTTAAAAGTTAAGGGGCATTTAAATACACGCAAATCACGTATTTCATGCATTTTTTATATCACATCAAACATATCAGTACCATGAAATACATCTTTTCATACATCGATAAGTTGTCATATAAAGTCGTGTATTTACTTATATAACCTCTAATATTTAATATCACATAGAAAATATCAATACTAATAATATTCTAAAAGCGAAACATGTCTTCGCATGCATAAACTCATCACACCAAATTGTTGTAAATGTAAATATTAAATTTTACTTTGTTAGATATGTAAATAAAAAGTAATTGTATACGTGGTATATCNTTGGTATTATAAGTCATACCTAACAAATCTCCACCTTGGCAAATATCCAGCTCCTTTAAGAGAAATGCATATACCCAACAAGTAGTATGTATATAAATCTTCCTTATAACATGAATTCAAATTTACTAGATTTGTTAAAAGTTTAGGGGCATTTAAATACACGCAAATCACGTATTTCATGCATTTTTTATATCACATCAAACATATCAGTACCATGAAATATATCTTTTCATACATCGATAAGTTGTCATATAAAATCGTATATTTACTTATATAACCTCTAATATTTAATATCACATAGAAAATATCAATACTAATAATATTTTAGAAGTGAAACATGTCTTCTCATGCATAAACTCATCACACCAAATAGTTGTAAATGTAAATATTAAATTTTACTTTGTTAGATATGTAAATAAAAAGTAATTGTATATGTGGTATATATGTAAAATTTTAAAAATAATAAGAGAATTAAAATTTGTATAAATAATCATCAGTAAAAATATATTATACAATTAACGCTCACAGCTTTTTTAAAATTATTTTTGTAATAATTATCTCATTTTGTTCAATTATAATTGTTGGTGTCGGTTGAGCGAANTAATATATTTTACACTTAACTCTCACAACTTTTTTAAAATTATTTTTGTAATAATTATCTCATTTTGTTCAATTATAATTGTTGGTGTCGGTTGAGCGAANCTGTAAAATTTTAAAAATAATAAGAGAATTAAAATTTGTAATAATAATCATCAGTAAAAATATATTATACAATTAACGCTCACAGCTTTTTTTAAAATTATTTTTGTAATAATTATGTCATTTTGTTCAATTATAATTGTTGGTGTCGGTTGAGCGAACCTGAGTTTATTTCACCTGGTTCTTCATACTCAAGTTAAATCATAGTTTCTGCTTGGTCTCTTTTAGATATTTTAAGACTGACGTTGTACTCTCAAAATTTTGCTTCACCGGTTTTAAATCATAGATGTGTGCTAGAAAATTCGCGACGGTAGAGTAACGAACTATCGTCTTAGCATTGTACGAAGGTTTAGTGCACACATAGATGAAAAAGAAACAAGTGGTGATGACTCAAGAAGTTTTTACGTGGAAAACCCGTAAAGGGAAAAACCACTGGGCATGGCCTAGTTGCGAAAATCCACTATTCAATTGATGATTACCAAAAGCCATTATCCCACAAACGGGAAAAGGGTAACTATATTTTTTTCAGATTATAACGTTAATTGATAGTTGGCAGAGGTTGAAGACGGTCGACGATGGTCAACGGAGATTGGCGGTGGTTGACGACGGAGGTCGGCGGTGGTCTTCGGCGGACGGTGATGGTCGACGGCGTTCGACGGTGGTCGACGACGATCAACGGTGATGCTGAGTTGCAGCTTCTCCTCAAGGTCTCTGGCTCTCTCTGTAGACTTTAGTTTCCCCTCATGTGATGAGTGGGGGTCTATTTATAGTGTTTTGGGTGCAATTAATGCAGGAATATGAACCATTTTGATCGGACGGTCTGAAGAACTTCCATCGATCATACAACGTTTAATGAACATTTGAGTGCTTTAATGATGTCAACATTGATTGATCTTGGGCTCGTTGGATTCTTCTTGTCGAGCCGCTCGATTCGAGTATACACTTGTCATATTCGACAATCGTTTGACCTTCCAAATGTGTCTGAAAATCTTATAAGTGTGGTTCAATGACTTGACTGGGCTTGATTTGACTCGGATTGGCCTAGTTTTAATATCATTAGGTTCGTCTCATCGATAACTATAAGTTTGCTGAAATCAAAGCTCTGAATGAATTTCTATCAAGATCTGAATGTTTCTTGTTCAAAATATCGTCTCACGATATGTGTCATGCCTTGAAATTCGTTTCGGATGATGAAAATTTATTGGTGGCGTATCATATATATATANTAACTAATTTAAGAAAAGATTTTGATTCGAACAAGAAAAAGAATATTTAATTTGAGTCAAACATGAAAACATTATTCACAAGCCAATTTCGAACGAGTCGGGCATGAGCCAAGCCTGATGTCACTCAAACTCGGCTCGTTTACAGCCCCACCCATGCTAGTCCTTTCAGATCTCAAAATTTTGTACTTGGCTATTTTTACCTTTCGTTTTATTTTTAAAAATATATTTCTATTTATGGCATAAATAAATTTATTTAATATTCAATAAAAATTAAAAAATATCAATAAGCATGTTTTATTTCAAATAGAAAATAAATAATTGATCCCAAAATGCCCCAAATTTTTAAAAAAATAGTAATAAAAATTGATGTTTGCAGTTATCTTAATAATAAATTCATATAATATTTATTTTTTTTATAATAAAATTCTAGATAGAATATTTTTGTTCAAAACAGATTTTATAGGTTTATTGTTTTTATTAGATTTGTTCTTAGATCAATTTTTCTTAACAAATCATTAACATAAGCACATTAATTTATTTGTATATTTAATTTGAAATTTTAAGAACTTACCTTCTTTTTTTTTTTTAGAATCTAACAGCTTACTAAACTCACTTGATTTAGAGTCTGTTTAGGGCAGCTGGAGCTTATTGAATAATATGCTGATAAGCTAGGTGCGGTGACTATTAAAAATTTTTATTTTTTTAGGAAAAATTAGATTGTTGTCATAAACCTGTCACCCCATCTAGATAGGTGCGGTGTGAAAACCTTGTTCTCAGCGTTTTCAATACGCATAAGCTGTCAAAGAGCAGTTTTCCCAAACAGGTCAGGTGCGTTTTGAAAACGTCACCGCAAAAAAATAAGTGCCCTAAACGGGCCCTTAGTTTATGGTTATTTTTTATTTTTTCTATCATCAATTATTTTCTTTTATCGACAAATAAAAATTAATCTTATTTGAATGATATAAAATATAAATTTGATAAATAATGTCATAGCTTTACCTTTCACTTCCTTTAATAGCTATGGACTATTAGGAATTTGTGAATGGGAATCATTATTAAAGATACTTTATCTTAGGTTACATTAATTTTGTAATATTCTTAATTTTTGTTTGATAATATGTTTATGGTATAATTCCTAAACTAATTTGTGTTCAAAATTTTGATTTTTTAGCATGTTTATTTGTATATCAAAAATGTGTAAGCCCAAATCCCAAAGATATCTTATAGCTCACAAAAGAGATTAAATGGCCTAGTGGGACCACCGAAAATGATTCGGGACCGTCCACACAACCGACTATTTGGAGAACGGATAAAGACGGATAAATAGTAGATCATCTCCTAAAGAATCTATTGACCTTTTCCATATGAACTAATCCAGTGCCCTCCAACCCACATGAGTGAAGCGGACCGTTCAACTCTCGAGCAGATGAAACTAGCCCTCAACAAATGGTCGCCCAGCCTGATGGCCGCTCGTTCATATCCGTGGGCCCCCCTCCGGGGTCATATTCATGTATAAATGTCTTTGTCGTACCTATATATGCTAATGGTACAATATGTTATTGTACATACCTTCATTCCTATAAATAGAAGGTTCATTTCTATTGCAATTTTGCTCTGCTTTCTCTTTCTTTCTCTTATAGTTCAGTGCTCTATTCCTTAGACGTGCCTTGGATTCAACATTAATAGTATTAAATAATCTCTAAAATAAATTGCAATGTATTTACGCAATTGTGTATTAAAAACTATTTTATTCCAACATAATTTTTCTTAATATATTTTTCTTGGTACTATCTTAAGAAAATCTATTTTTTTGGTAGAAAAAAAGCAGCATTTACAAACATACCACACAATTCTTATATATTTACATATTTTACATTTAAATTTTCATATCTACATGCTCACCTCTAAAATACTTTACATATCAACAAAAAAACCGTTGTTACTAACTTTTAGAAAGTGTCATATACCGTCTCAAGCATAGATTTGTGGCACCAAAGTGTCACAGAAACTGAAGCTAAGGTTTTTAAGTCTTAATCCTTCTTAACAAACAACGTAGGTCGTGAAAGTACGAGAAAATGAAATAAAAAACACATCTCAGAAAATCACCATAAAACCATTACCTATACATCACAAAGATATGAAGAAAAGACTAGCCACAAATTGTAGAGAAAGCCACAGACATAATCCATGCAGATTTTATTTGCAAGAAAATAACAAAAGCAAGAAACTACAATAAAACGTGTCTTCTCCACATGAATAGCACCCTCTCTTCTCATACAATAGAACTCTCCAAAGCTCCTTAAGAAATCATAGGGGAGCAATCCCTCTTGAGGATTCAATCCAAATGAACAAGACAAACCCAAGAGGAATCATTTTTTTCTATTGAGAACCCTATCTTTCTTACAACCTCTAGTCGCCAGAAGATTCCTAATATCGGCCTTGTGAGTTAATTTATAGGCAAAGCATGACAAAGTCAAGAAATTTCTTGCCAAAATTGATTTTGCAATCTGGCACAGGCGCACTACGATTACAATGTCGGTGCGCCTTGATGTCGGTACGGGTACACTGTGGTCTGAACACGAGAGTGTTGTGGAAAAATGACGGCAATAAAAGGAAAAATCGGATCGAGAAAAATCACAAAACAAAAAAACAACAAAACACACAAATTTACGTGGTTCGACAAATTGCCTACGTTCATAAAGCTACAGAGAATTTTATTATTTCGAGGAATAACACCCGTCGATCACCTCGACGAATACAAGAAAACACAATTTCTTTCTCCTCTCCTCCTCTTCTTCTCTCTCTCTCTACCCGAGAGCTTCAAACTGAAGCATGTCAGAAAAAGAACCTAGAAAGCAACCAATGCCAAAGAAGGATAACAAGGGGAGCTAGTATGTCTATTTATTAATTTCATCATGTCATTAGGCCCGTTAAGGAATAAATCAAATAATTAATGAAACCTATTAATTATTTCATTTTCTCTTCTGCAACAAATCATAGAAGAAATTAAGAACCATTATTTTAGCAATTAATTTCGAGTATCAAATCTAATTTGCTGCCAAACATGAGAAAATGTCAATTTGAGCAGTTGACCGGTTTTCATATTTGCAACGGAGGGCAGGTGCAGGTGCTCCGAAGCTTAAAGTCAGTGCGTTGACCTATCAACGTGGGTGCACCAGTCGGAAATCCTTCAATTCTGAATGTATTGACTCTTTTTTCACTCCAAATTCTCTGTTCTTCTTTCTCTTGTGCATATAAGATAAAACATACCTTACTAAAGCATAATAGAGTATAAAAATATATAAAACAAGAAAAAATGTGCCCCCTACATATCACCTATATCACTCTTATCAATTCACCACATAAAAATTATATCAACATTAATGTGCTTGTTGCATTGCACCAATAATGTAATATGATCATTACTATATTTTCACCAAACAATTGAATCCCTGAGAACTGCTCGTATTTGTTCAGCCATATCAAAGGAGTCCATTACACCCTGAAAATTTTATCATAGAATGCTGCAATCTTCGTCAGTAATTATAAACATCTTTTGAACATATTCTTAATAACGATTAAAAAAATATTCCAATTTTATTTCTATTTATGAATATTAAAATAAAATTTTATTATGTCATCCAACATTCCATTAACATTTTTACAACAAAAATAATCGAATTAATTAGGGTCTGTTTGGGGCAGCTTGTGCTTATCCTGAAACGTAGCCCGCGGTCTTCATTTAGTGTAAAAAAATTCAAATGCCGCGGATAATATTTTAAAAAACATCGCCGCACTTATAAGCTGTCACAAACGGGTCATTAGTCTAATAAGCATTGCCCCGTATTTCTAACCGACTTCAATTCATGAAATCCATAATCTATCATCTTCAATTGACGACACATCTGCCTTAAAATTTTCTCCATTAGTGATACCAGCTCCTGACATAATAAATTTAAAATTTGCAATTTATATTTTAATGATTGCTGTTGATAATATTTTGTATTATCCTAGACAATTTTGGGGGAAATTATTGCATACGCATGTGGTGTCTGATCCTGATCGTAGATCACGGTGATCTACGATCAGGATTATTTCCATTTTTTTTTAAAAAAGAAAAAAAAATTTAGGTGGGCCCACCGAAATACATCAGGACCGTAGATCAGGTGATTTACGGTCCGGATCGGACACCGCATGCAAGCTACGTGCGGTGTCCGATCCGTATGAAATAATTTTTCCAATTTTGTTGGGTGATAAAGTTTAAATTTTTATTTATTGCTTTTGGTTAATCTAACCAGAATAAAGGCCATAATGGTAAGGGGAATATGTAAACTTGTCATACAAATTTATATGAAATCTATTTTTTAATGCACATACTCACATGCCACATAATTTTTATGTATTTGAAGATCTAATCATAATAATTATTTATATAATGTTTGAATCCTTAAAATCATATTTAAAATATTGTTAATATTAATTTTGCTAAAACAAACATTTTCAAATATATATTCTATAAGTAAATATCAAAATTTCATAGGTACTAACATAACAACTAAAAATTGTCTAGAATGTATATAATTTATTATATAAAAAAATATGTTTTAACTTCAAAAAAATTAGCGCTAGTGATATTTTTATATGTATTGTGTGCTGGGAAATTTGAGGTGGTAGATTTATATTTACGTCTTAGCATTGTACGAGAATCATCTCAAGCACACAAATAAAAGAAGAGCTGATATAAGGAACAAGAAGGATTTTTTTTTCGTAAAAAACTCAAATGGGAAAAACCATAGGGCCTAGCATAATTAAAATAATTATATTATTCATATGTATGTTACAAGACATTATTTGCCCTTGAACAACAAAAAAATGTTACAATAGTGAAAGAAATTGACTTAATTTTCATTAGATGAGTGATAGAAAATGTGGGGACGTGACATCAACCTGACTGCGATTAAGAAAGATAAATGATAGGGGTTGTGCGATGAAGATACGAATTCATGATCACCAATGGTGGTAGATCGGTGTTTGTTAGGCAATATTTATCCAACAATACTAGTGGTGATAGCTAGGCAATGGTAAAGTGTCGTGACGGGGATAGTGGTTGAGTAGTAGTGATCAAGTGATAGTGGTGATTTGGGTTGAGTGATAGTGGTCTGATAAGGATGATGGCCTAACAAAGATGGTCCGACTCGATGGCGGCGGTGGTAGAGAAATGATGATTTGGTTACAGTGTTGGTGTAACACAACAACGATAGTTGTCAGACATTTATGATCTAACATAGTGACAGTAAGGATATATTGAGTTGGTGATAACTAAAGTGTACCATAAGAGTGGTTGCTGTCGGGCATCAATTAATTAGCATGGTAGCAACCAGAAGATGATGATCCAATGATGATGTTAGGGTGGTGGTCAAGAGATGATAATTTGGTGATAGCAACAGTGTAGGACAGCAACGACAACCAACAAACACCAGTGCTTTGAGATAGTGTCGGTCGAGAGATGATGATTTAGTGACAACAATGGTGCACCGCAATAATAGTTTTTGTCTAGCTTCAGTGATTTGACAAAGCGGCAGTCAGAAGATGATGACGTGGTGATGATGGTAATGTGGCAGTGTGAGATGATGATTCAAGACAGTTATGGTGTAGCACAACAACTGTTTTTGTCAAGCATCGGTGATTCGAGATAGTGGCAGTAGAAAGATGAAGATTTAGTGATGATGGAAAGGTGGTGTTTTTGGAGATGATGATCTGACGATAACGATAGTGTACTACAACCCCAACAGTTGTCAAGCAACTTTGATTCGACATAGTGATAACAAATCGATGATGATCTGGCAATGATGGCAGTGTTTAGTGATGACAAATTGGCGGTAGTGATGACAGTCTCACAATGGTGATCTAACAAAGACAACAGTGGCTTGACATCGGTCAAGTGTCGGTGTTCTAGTGGTGGTGGTAGTTTGCTAATTGTGGTTTGACATAGCAATGGTGGCCTAGCATCAGTGGTTCAATGATGGAAGTTTGACTGCGGTAGGGACAATTTAACTAAGGTGATCTGATTTGGAGGTAGTTGCTTGACGACAGTTGCCCGACGATGGTTGTGTGATGGTGATAAGATTGATGATCACTGATGGTGGTTGCTGCTACGTGACAGTAATCCAACAATATTAGTTGTGATAGCCAAATGATGGTGATTTGATGATGATGATTTGACAATGGTGTTGTATTATGACAAAGGTAGTGTTTGAGCAAAAACGGTTCATTGATAGTATCGATGTCATTCGAGCGACGATGGACTGATGATGATGATAACCTAACGAAGATTATCCAGCTTGATGGTGATGGTGACAGGAAGGTGATGGTACGTCGACACCAATGGTGTAACATAACAACGATAATTGTTGAGCATCGATGACCCCGTGCAGCGACAGTCGGAGGATAATGATCTGACGATATTGACAATGTACCACAAGATTGACTGTTGTTAGACATCAATGATTATGCATAGTGATGCTCGAAAAATGATGATATGATGATACTGGTAAGGTGGTGGTCGAGAGATGAATATATGATGATAATGACAATAGTGGTGACTGATGGACGTCGATGATTTGACCTAGCAGTGGCCAAGAGATGATAATCTGATGACAACAATGGTATACCACAACAATAATTGTTGCCTAGATCTGGTGATTTGGCATGATAATGACTGGAAGATGATGATGTAGTGATGATGGTAAGGTGGTGGTCTGGAGATGATGATTGGAGACAACTATGGTTTACCATAAAATTAGTTGTTGTCGAGCATTAGTGATTTGACATAGTGGTGGCAGAAAGTTGATGATCTAATGATGATGGTAAGGTGGTGGCTGGAAGATAATGATCTGATGACAGCGATGGTGTATCACAACAATGATCGTTGTTAGCAGAGGCGGAACCAGGAAGGGTCTTGCCATCCCTCCCCCCTTAAAATTCAGATTTTTACTTATATGAGAATCCAATTTGGTCTTTTTTCCCTCATGAAATATGAATTTTGCCTCCCGAAGCTTCAATCTTGCCCTTCATTACCTTAGCCCCTCCCACTTTGGGTCTAGGGGCAATTTGCTCGACAATGGTGATCTGATGGCAACAATAGCAGAGGTAGAATAGTGGCCCAATGGTGGTTGTCCAATGACAAAGACGACCAAGTGGCTATGATCCGGGGACAATGACGATGATGAAGCTCGGGAACCTATCAAACGACCCAAATTAATTCTCTTAATTAGATGTAATTTTATGAGTACTTGAATATTTTAGTGATATTAAACCCGTTAGATTCATCTTATCCAGATGCTAAATTTGACTTTAAATTTTCCTGATTAAGAGATCATTTGATGCTCCAAAATATGTTCCAATTTTTTTTTCTTTATGCCTTAGTTTATGATTTGGTCTTACTTGTGCTAAGATTAGATCATTTTTTATATCATTTGGTTTGTCTTATAAATAATTTACTTTATCATAAATTGAAGTACATACATTTTCCAATTTAAATTCAGAAGCTACTGATTCAAATGTGCGTGTTGAGATTCATGCGAATCAATATGATTTTTATTCAAGAATTTATATATAATATAAATGAACATTAAATTTTAAATTTAAGATTTATAAATACTACTTCCCCATCCACTATAAATACAGACTACACCTTTCGTGGTTCAAATTCATAAGCGGGAAGCGAAACCCCTTTTGTTTCCACTAAGAATATCCTGCCCTTTCATCGTCTTCCCTCTCGCGCCTCTGAAATCGCTCTCCGCTAGCCAGGGAGCTCCGGCCATGGACAACGATGACCCCCAGCGTCAGCTTCGCCTTCTGATCCTCGAGTTCTCCGCTGAGAAAACGAAAGGAGGTTAATATTAGATATGCAGCCCTACATTCTATTTTGCTCTTTCTGTCCACCCACGGAATCACCGATCAAATTGATGTGAAACAGAGCGCAGGCTTTCCGATCTGCAAAAACGCCACCTAGAGCTCCAGGCCGATTATGAAGCTGCGAATGTTGAGCTTGAGAAAACAAAACAAGTGCGGGAGGCTGCCGAGCGGGAGCTGAGGGGATCGCAAGCTCAGCTCGATGGGACCAATGCACTGCTTCTTGCGATGGAGGTCTTCGCTATTTTATTGTTTTTCTTCTACTTCTGATTCTTCTGGTTTAATTGTTATTTCATCACTTGACTTGGTGTTTCATTGTCCTCCGTGATGGGAAAAACAGAGGAGAAATTCGGGGCTGCGGGATGAGATCTCTCAAGTCAGCACAGAAATGCAGGCAATTAAGGTTGTCAGTGTTCATGAATTTGATTTTCTTTTTTTACTTTTTCTGATGAGTTTTCGTTTTGTGTTTGAACAATGAATTTTAACTGCGTGTTCCTGTTGACTGCATAAAAGAACGATGCCAAAATTCAGCGGTACGTGCTCTCATGGCATTCTTAAATTGTGATTGCTTGGATTATTACATCCTTGCCTTTCTTTGTTACTGCAACAGAGATGAGTTTATCAGGACAATGCAAGAGTTCAATACTAAAATAAGGTATCCATAACTCTGACGATCTCAGTTTTCTAGCCCTTCGAACTTTTGGCCGGTTCTTTATATTGTTTTATTATTGTCGTTGAGTTTGAAATTCTCTTTAAACTTGAGGCCCGACTCAAGATGAAGATCTATATGGTCTATGTTGTGGCCTGTTTTAGAGAAAATTAAAATAAAAATGTTCGTTGCTGATTTATATTTTCTTATACATGCAGCAATAACAAACCGATGAACTAGATAAAACATTATCATAACTATTTACTATTTGATGAACGTAAATGATTATCACGTTTTAGCAAGTTCAAACGAAAATAGTTTGTAACACAATTTCATTTTAGTAAGATCAAAGAGATACTGAAATTGTTTGTTCAATACAAGAGAAACTGTTGTGATATATAGAAATAGAAAACGATCGACTTTGACGAAGCGAAAAATGAAAAGAGAAAATTCACACCAGAAAAGAACACACAGATTTACGTGGTTCGGCAAATTGCTAACATCCACAAAGTTCCAGAGGATTTTACTAATTGAGCAATTTACACCGTTTGATTTCAACGACAATTACAGGAGAAAGTCTCTCACTTTCTCACTCTCTCTTCTTCTCTTTCTACATCGAGATAAACCGAAGAAGAAGAACCGGGGAGAGCACACCTTGTGATTCCTTCTTCCTGCTTGCACCTTTTCAAACCAATTTCTTCTTTCTGCCTTTGCTGCACGCCACAAGCAAGAACTCATTCCCAAAGAAAAACCCAAATCTGCAATTCCTTTCTCTGTTTTCACCGCTCGCAACTACCGAAGGAGGAGTTGTGATATCTTCTTTATTCGGACTGGAGAGATCGCTCGGTCTTTCTTTCTGCTTCTGCGTTTCACGAAAACGGGGAGGATGGACTTTCTATTTGCGAAATTTAGAAGGCAGGTGTTGTTCAGTTTGCGAAAATAGGAGAGGGCCGTGAGCATAGCGTAAACAGTTATTATTTGATCGTGGACCTATCTCCACAAATAACAAATCTTCCACTTGGAGACTGGTATACAGATAACAACGTACTTCTTTCTCAAACTGATATCATCCACTTGTGGCGTCACCCTTTTCTTCAAACATGAATCTTCCACCTCTGCAACTTAAGGCCTCTGCCTTCAACCTCCTCTGCAACTCAAGGCCACTGTCTTCAAGCTAGAAGACCAAATGAAGTTGCGCACAACTTCAGTTTCTAAAGTGTAACACCCTTTTATCAACATATCAGCAGGGTTCTGACTTCCACAAATTTTCTGATGCAACACCTGTTTGTCATCCAACAATAATCGTATGAAGTGATACCTGATCTGAATGTGCTTGGTCTTGGACTGAAATGCTGGATTCCTGACAAGGAATATGGCGCTCTGACTATCACTATAGAGAATGCCCTTCTGATTTTTCTTGTCCAATTCTTCGAAGAAACCTTGTAGCCATATCATCTCCTTTGCAGCCTCTGACATTGTTATGTACTCAGCTTCTATAGTAGACAACGAAACCGTCTTCTGCAGTTTGGAGCCGCACGATATTGCAGTGCCACCAATAGTATAAATATAGCCCGTAGTACTTCTAGTATCAATGTCTCCAGCTAGATCAGCATCAACATAGCTTCGCACCTCTGAACTCTTTTTTGAGAAACACAAGTTTCTGTAGAGTCTCTTAGGTACCTCAAGATCCATTTTACTGCTTCCCAATGTTCCTTTCCAGGATTACTCATGTAGCTGCTAACGGCTCCCACTGCATGGACAATATCTGGTCTGGTGCAAACCATAGCATACATAAGTGAACCAATAGCTGAAGCATAAAGAACCTTACTCTTGTGGTCTTGTTCCTCCTCTGACTTGGGTGACTGATTCTTGCTGAGTCTGAAGTGACTTTCCAAGGGTGTGCCAACTGGTTTGGCCTTATCCATGTTGAACCTGCTAAGTACCTTTTTCACATACTCAGCCTGAGAGAGTCTCAACACGACTCTGACTCTATCTCTGACAATTCTAATACCAAAGATTTGTATTGCTGCTCCCAAATCCTTCATTGCAAAGTGCTCTGACATCTGCCCCTTCAGATTATTGATTTCCTCAATACTAGCACCTGCAATAAGCATATCATCCACATACAACAGTAGAATGATATAAGAATTGTCAAAATATCTGACATAGCAACAATGATCTGTCTGACATCTGCTGTACCCTATATTATGCAAGAAATTATCAAATTTCTTTTACCACTGTCTAGGAGCTTATTTCAGGTCATACAAGTTCTTCTTCAATCTGCAAACTGACTCTTCCTTTCCCTGTACCACGAATCCTTCAACTTGGTGCATGTAGATGTCTTCTTCAAGATCCCCATGAAGGAAAGTTGTCTTCACATCTAACTACTCAAGGAAGAGTTCTTCAGTAGCCACCATAGATAGTACCATTCTGATGGTTGTAAGCTTCACCACAGGAGAAAAAATCTCAAAATAACCAATATCATGCTTCTGTTGAAAATCTTTTACAACAAGTCTAGTCTAGCCTTGTACCTCTTACTGTCATCATGCTTAGTCTTCACCCGATACACGCACTTGTTGTGTAATGCCTTCTTCCCTGTTAGAAGATTTGTTAACTCCCAAGTCTGATTTTCTAGCAGAGAATCAATCTCCTACTTCATGGCCATCTCCCACTTGCTTGAATTTTCATATTGCAAGGTTTTTTCATAACTCTGAGGTTCTTCACTATCTGTCATCAGAATGTAGTTCAAAGTTGGAGAATAACGCCGTGGAGAACGTATAGCACCTTCTGACTTACGAACTGCAACTGTAGGGGTAGACTGCTATGAAACTAACTGTGAAACCATAAGAGTGGATGCCCCATATCCACCTCCTCGTCACCTTCATCTCTGCCCTGCACTGTGACCTTTGGTAAATCATCAAATCTTACGAAATCAAATTCCTGCAGTGTTGTTTCAGAAATTGTACTGAACCTATCCTTGTACATAGCATTCTCATTGAAAATCACGTTCCTGCTCCTTATGATCTTTCAACTCTGTCATCCCAGAAACGCTATCCAAATGTCTCTTCTTCATAACCAATTAAATAAAACTTCTTTGACTTAGTCTCAAGCTTACTTCGAGCATCAGGATTAATGAGAATATAGGAAAGACAATAAAAAATCTTAAGGTGAGAAAATTTTACCTCTTTCCCACTCCAAACTTCTTCAGGTAATTCACAGTTTAATGGAACAGATGACCCCCTATTGATCAAATAAACTGCAGTGCTGACCGCTTCTGCCCAGAAAGTAAGTGGTAGTCCGGCGTGCAATTTCATGTTTCTAGCCCGCTCATTAATGGTCATGTTCATGCACTCTGCAACACCATTTTGTTGTGGTGTCCCTAGAGTGATCTTCTCTATTCTGATGCCCTGAGGTACACAATACTCCTTGAACCCACCATCAATGTAATCACCATCATTATCAGATCTCAGACATTTCAGCTTTAAGAATGTTTCTGTCTCAACAACGGTCTTCCAAGTCCTGAACACACTGAATACATCAGATTTATACTTCAAAAAATAAACCCATACCTTTCTGTTATGATCATCAATAAATGTAACATAGTAACGAGAGCCTCCAAGAGATGCCACTGGAGAAGGACCTCACACATCTGTGTGTACAAACTCCAACTTTCCTACCTTTGGTGTCCTGCCATCTTTCAAGAAACTGACCTTTCTCTGAGTCCCCATAATGCAACTCTCACGGGTGTCGAGATCAACTAACTTTAGCTCTGGTAGCTTATCTCTGGACTGAAGTTCTTTCATACCTCTCTAACTCATGTGGCCAAGTCTGCAATGCCACAACTCTGTTGTGCTCTCTGCAACAGTAGTATCAACACTGTTAATTAAATCAGTAATCATATTTAACATACCTGTTTTCTTACCTCGAGCCAGTATCAGTGCTCCTTTAGTAACCTTTAAGGTGTTATTTGAGAACACAACTAAATGTCCACACTCATCAAGCTGCCCAACAGAAACGAGGTTCTTCTTCAGTTCAGAAATGTGTCTGACCTTTTGCAGAGTCCACTTGTTCTTATATGGAAGTGCAATGTCAATATTTGTCATTCTTACCACTTCAGAGTTTCTCCATCTGCCAGATATACTTTCCCAAAATCACCTGCAACATAATTCCGCATCAATTTCCAATCAAAATTGTATGGAAAGAAGCCCCTAAATCCAGTATACAGTCATCAACATAACTATGAACTGCCAACAGTAGTGCATCCTGTGATTCTTCAGTTACCACATTTGCACTGTCATTCTCCGTCTTTTTAGGATTCCTGCAGTTTCTCTTTATGTGATCAGTTTTGTCACAATTCCAGCAAGTTACTTGTTTAACAAGTCTTGACTTGCACTTGCTTCTGTTCTTTGATTTTGATTTTCCCTTGTTTGAGTTTCTGTCATGTGATCTCCCTCTGAAATCAACATTTAATGCTGAACTCAAACTTGAGATCTCGCCAAAATCTTTTCTGCGGACCTCCTCAGCCAAAATTAAATCACGAATATCTTCAAATTTCAATTTAGATTTACTTGTAAAATTACTGACAACCATCCTGATAGCTTCCAAGTTATTTGGCAATGAAGCCAACAAGATTAGTGCACGTATTTCATCATCAAATTCAATTTCTACAGACGATAATTGATTTGTGATAGTACTGAAATCATTCAAGTGTTGTATAACAGACATACCTTTTGACATTTTCAAATTGAATAACTTCTTCATCAGTAATACATTGTTATTCGCCGATAGCTTTTCATACATACCTGCCATTGCTGCCATTAGATCTGCAGTCGTCTTCTCCTTGACGACGTTGTGTGCAACGGACCTCAATAGGGTCAATCGAATAACCCCCAGAACCTGTTGATCCAACAGATTCCATTCAGCTTCATTCATCATTTCAGGTCTTTTCCCCAATAACGGAAGGTGAAGTTTCTTTTCATAAAGACAGTCCTCTATCTGCATCCTCCAATAACCAAAATTTGTGCCATCAAATTTCTCGATCCCTAAAACTACTACTTCATCTGCAGCCATTGGCTCTGATACCAGTTGTTGTGATATATAGAAATAGAAAACAATCGACTTTGACGAAGCAAAAAATGAAACGAGAAAATTCACACCAGAAAAGAACACACAGATTTACGTGGTTCGACAAATTGCCTACATCCACGGAGTTGCAGAGGATTTTACTAATTGTGGAATTTACCATGTTTGATTTCAACGACAATTATAGGAGAAAGTCTCTCACTTTCTCACTCTCTCTTCTTCTCTCTCTACACCGAGATACATCGAAGAAGAAGAATCGGGGAGAGCACACCTGTCGGCGTTTAAAAGGGGGGAGTTACGTTTGGGGGTCGCCCGTAAGAAGCTGTCAGCCACCGGAATCGAANGTTTAAAAGGGGGGAGTTACGTTTGGGGGTCGCCCGTAAGAAGCTGTCAGCCACCGGAATCGAAATCCCGTCGCCCGCTTCGGAAGGACTTTTTAATTTACATATATATATATATATAATTNAAGGACAAGTTTAAGATGTGTCTAAGAGATCCTATGTCATATCTTAGTGGGTCCTATTCATTTAAATGTATAGATGATTTCTTAAGTATGGCATAATTAGTTTAATCATACTTCAAAATATTCGAAAGAGTATAAGAAAGGTCCAGGGACCAGGTCTCGAACATCTCACAATCCCTTGAAAAGTTCCGAGTTTGTTCAAACTCATTATGTTGTTTAATAACTCATCTTTATCATACTTTTATGCTCAATCAACTGATGTTCTAGCCAACCCTAAGGATGGGGTAATTATCGCTTGATTTATTATTTATAAATTATATAGGTAAAGGCCTTAGTGGAAATTTGGTCTAATTAAGAGACTTACACTTTAATTTTAAAGAAGGGCTTATAGTGTTTTAAAAAGTTTCAAATTAGTTATAGATTATTTTCTAGATCTCATTAAATAAAATTTTGATTAAGCTTAGTTCACTACTAAGCCCTTAAAAAATAATGGGTGGATTTGTAATTTTAGAAAAAGATTTTAAATGTTTATACTTTTAATTCTTATCATAAATCATAAACCATCTCAAAAGCATTAATTGAGACTTAAAATCAGTTAGTTATGATTTTTTTTAAAAAAATTGAACCCCTCATCTTAATATCTTTTTTATTTAAATACTATTCCAAATTTCATCAATTTTAAGAAAATTACAAATTTGTCCTTTATATGACCAAAGTGAGGTTGGTTACTACCATTTATCTTGTTTCATATTCCAATCTTCAAAAGATATCGATTAGGATTATTTGTTGCCCATTTAGCCCTTTGGTTAAGCCTAAATATTAATTAAGCCTTAAATTCAAAAATTGCCCTTTTTACCCCTAAGGCCTTAATACCCTATATCTCATTAAATTAGACTCAATGACTTAAAAATTCTATGTTACCCCACTCATATGTTAATTAGAACATCAGAGGAGAAAATGTGATTTTTCTGAATTTGTTTAATTTTATAATTATTTTTAATGCAAAAATAAGGTTTTTCAATAAAAATTTAATAACTTAACCAAAACAAAACCTCTTTCCTTAAGGAAATTATTAGAATTTCACCTAGGTTAGAGGTCCACTTGGATCAATTTTCATGATTTTTAGAGGTTTAATTTAATTATTAGAATTATTTATTTGTTTTGAGCATTAATTAAATATAAAATATTATTTAAGTAGAAATTTAAGTTTTATATTTTTATTAAATATCTCTAAGTCTAGGGAAGACAAAGAAATAATTTTCATATTTTTGTGATTTATATTTTAACTATTGGAATTATTTTAGTGAAAAACTAAAGAAAATTCATTTTTAAGCCTTTAAAATTAATATCTTGACTTAGAAAATTAGGAAAATTATTTTAATTGATTCCAACTGACCAGAAACCCAAACATGACATTTTAGTTTATTTTTACAATTTATATTTTTTTATGATTTTTAATTAATTTTTAATTATTTAGATGGCCAAAAATAGCTAAAAAGTTAATTATTTATTGTAATTCTAATTTTATTTTTCTTAGGTTCCTCTAGTCATAAGGACCTCCCAAAAACAATTTTGGTAATTTTTTTATTGTATTTTGATTATTATAAATAATTTAATGCCAAAAATGTAATTTCACTTGATTAATTCATTTGAGTGGTCAAATTAACTCCAATTGACTTGAAATTTTTATGGGGAGCTCCTCTGACATTATATGATAGTGGAGAATGATTTTCATGTCATTTACATTTATAATTACTCCAAATTAATTTTATTTCATTTTTCAGGGTTTGCAACAATTAAGATTATTTTTAATGAGTTAAACCAAGTTTATACTTTTCCTAGGGTCCTCTGACCGTAGTGAACCTACCAAAACAAATTTTGAATTTTTATGATGAGTATTTTAATTTTTATTATTATTTTACCAAAATAGGGACCAATAACTTGAAAATTAGATATCTTTGGTTAGAGATGCCCCCCGACCTTGGAAAAATCAGGGGAGATGTCAAATAATAGATACATCAAAAGCCCCATGGTCCCATGCCATGATGAAATGTCTAGGAAAAAGGAGAATTAAAATAAGAAAAACACTATTTAATTAATTAAAAATAATACATGCATCAACAAAATATGAAACCATTTCCAAATTGTTTTCCTCTATTCACTGAGAAAGATAGTATTTTTATTTTATTTTTGTGATTTTTTTACACAAAGATATGCATTTTTTAAGTTCTAGCTATTAAATAATTCAAGAAATTCCCTAATTTACTACTTATCCAGCACGACACCACCTCATCCTCGGCCTCTCTGAGCTTGCCACATGGTGTCCTCTGGTTCAGTACCGCTAGACACATCAGCGCTGACTCGGCCCGCGGTTCATGTTCCACTCCTCTGTCTGGCTCCATCACTACCGTCTGCTTGATACACACGTAAATGGATGGCATCCATTCATCATCCCCGAATTCATGGCCCAAGAACCATCCAACTTCAAATCTTAATATCTCTCTAGAGTATTAACCAAATTAAGTGCGATTTGTTCCTATATATTCATCTAGACTAAAAGAACATATCCATATGATTAATCAAGCTTTAAATCGATTCTATGAGCATGGAGAATTAAATGAAACTCTGTTTAAGGGAAGAGTTCAATACCTTTTCCCAAGAGGTGTGACCTCAATTCGGTGCTTCCAAAAGCTTGCCTTGAGTCCAAAGAGTTCCTAGATGAGGCCTCAAGCCATGGTGAAATGCTTAGGTATGATTTCGACCAAGGCCGATTTAAGGTTCGATCAAAGTCCACCCTAGGGTGGTCTGTTGATGAGGCTTTTGTGGGGGATCCTCTTCTCTCACTAAGGGGATGGTGTGGGTGCAAGGAATTTGACTTTGGTGGAGTTTTGAGAGGTGTCCTGTTTCAGGCAGTGGGTTTGAGGACTTGAGGATGGTTGGATTAAACTCCAAAATTGAGCTCAGGTAGTTAGTTTGAGGGCTTGAGGATGGTTGGATTGAACTTAGTGGGTCTTGAAGAAGCTCTAGGGTCAATTTGGCAGAGTGTCCCCAAGGAATTTCGAGTCATTCGCTCATGGCCATGGAGGGTGGGTTTAAATATAGGGGGAAGGAGAGGCCATTAGGGGCAATTAGTGGGTACATAAGCCTTTTAGGTGGAGGGGAGGAAGAGGCAACAATCCAATTAGAATAAGCCAACTTTGTTGGGTTCAGTTTTGAGTTTTGGCTTAGGAGGAGCCTTTGGACTTGGGTTTTCCAGCAACCTAGGTGGTCGCCCGGCCAGGGACCATCCAACTCAAGGAAGTCATGGGCTCGGGTTTGGTGAAGTCGATTGAGGTTAGCCATGTTTAAAGGTGTTGGATTAAAGAGGAATGGGGGAAGGGCCATTTTGGTTCAATTTGGGTCAAGACATGGGTTGGGGCTGGGTTCACCTACCAAGTAAGGTTTGGGTGCTAAGGAGAATCAGGTGGTTTAGCTTAATTAGTGAGGAAGAGTCACCATGTAAGGGATTTTGGCTAAGCATGAGTTTAAGTGTATCATTAAAAGGGTTAAAACCTTTTTAAAGAGCCTTAAAAGTGGCTTGTCCTCTTGCCATTAATAGCTTGATGAAGTGGCAAGGCTCTCATGGCTCACCTATGGCTTGGGAGTGGCTTCATGGCTTGCATGTGGCTTGGTTCTCTTGCATGAGGAAGGATTTTGGAAGTATGGGGTATTTATGGTGAAGTTTGTAATGATGATTGATCTGGAATAATTTGATCATAAAATTAAAACTTAGGTAATAATTTTGATTGAATGGATGATGAGGGAAAATTGTCATGTGGGCTTTTAATTGAATTTGGGCTTTTGGAATTAAACATGGTGGGCTTGGGATTTTAAAATTAAGGGTGAATTTGGGCTAAAATTTGGATCAATTTAATGTTGAATTTGATGTAGGAATATGTCATGAAGTTTTTGTAAGAATCTCAAGTGATTTTGAATTGAATTGAAAGACCAATTTGGTAGATTTAGACATATGGTTAAGATTGGGGCATTTTGATTTGGGTAAAATTTGGCTTGCAATTAGGTCAAATTAGGCTTGAATTTTGTTTATATTGGGATTGGGGTACTGAAATTTGATTTAAAAAATGAAATTGGCAAGATTGGGGCCAATTGGGCTAAGATTAGGGCTAATTTGAGGAAATTGAGCCTTTAAGGGCAAATTGGAGATTTTGGTCAAATTGGGTCAAATTTATGATTAAAAATTGAAATTGGGAATATTTGGGATGATTTTGAAATTTTTGGGATTTTTTGGAATTTTTGAAATTTTTGGGTCATGAGGGGTATTTTGGTAATTTTTGGGGTATTTTGGGAACTTTTGATTTTGATAAATTTTGGCCAATTTAGGTAGTGGTGAGTGATTTGAGATGATTTTTGGGAAAATTTAGGATTTTTTGCAAAAAATAGGGTTGTAGAGGTATTTTGGTAATTTGGTGATTTTCGGCTAGAATGGGTAAAAGTAAGCCATGAAGCCATGCCAAACCAATAGAAGCCATGTGAGGACTTAGTTTGGATGCTCAATATGTTGGTTCTAACCCTCTTAGCCAAAGACTAGGGTTATAGGTTCATTCATATGAGCTTTCCAAAAGGAATCATGAGACCAAGTCAAGGGGTCTTAGAGTTTGGGATACGTAAGAAAGTTTAGTGTGTGCAAGTCATCTCAACCAAAACCAGACTACCTAGGGTTAGTCCTAAGGTCTAACCATCCTATGAGAGACTCCCCTTGAGTTCCACCATACTGACCCCACCTACTAAGTGATAGAGGGTAGGACCAATATGTGGAACTTCAAGTTGAGCAAATAAGAGTTTAGAATTTCTATTCATGAGGGTTCCTTCTAGTCCTCTAGGAATAGTCAATAGAAAAATCCTATGGCTAGACCCTAGGCCATTAAAGAGGGAAAAACTAGACCTCAACCAAAAATGAGGTCAACAATAAGTAATAATATAATTGATTATGTTAGCATACCAAGGTATATTGTGTTTAAGCACTGTTAGTAATTGCTACTTGGGAAAATTTTCATTGATATCATCCTTACAAATCACATAATTTCATTTATTATGTGTAGAAAAATGGTCAGCTACTTGATTCTATGTAAGTTTTTTGCCGCAAATCTCTAAATCAAATTTTTATAAAATAAAGATCCATTTTGATCAAGCAGGCATGGTAGCATTTTTAGTTTCAAAGTATTTTTTTATAGAATGATGTATCTACACCTTAAATTGGGTGCTAATCAAATACAACATAAATTTATCAAATATTAATACTTCAGCTTGAAAGTCTTATTTAATGTTGTGTAATTAACTCATGCATCACTAAGAGTTTGAATAGCATTGTAAATTACATGAAAATTCTGAAAATATTTTATCAAGGACTGCTTTATAGCATAATTACTCACATCGTACAATAGTTCAAAAGAATAATGCTAATTAGGTGCTAGAATAATGATTGTGATGATTTTATATTGCTTAAGAAGTTCAAAAGCTTCAGTACAATCATATGAAAATGAAAATAATTTTCTTTCTCTAATAAATGTCATAATTATTTGGTGATCTTAGAGAAGTTGTTAATATAACCTCCATAAGTTTGAGCATGCCTTAAAAACACCTAATTCTCACAACAAATGTAGGTGGAGATAGATTTTTTAAATTTGAATTTTTTTTTTCTGACCTACCTCCATACCTTTTTTGAAGATTTCATATCTTAGAATAATACTCTCGGTAATCATGAACTGACATTTCTCCTAGTTTAGTAATGAATTTATTTCTTCACATCTATTCAAAATTTTTACAAGATGTTCAACACAATCCTCAAATGATTTGTCAAACATAAAAAGTTCATTCATAAACACTTCAATGCTATGCTCAATATGGTCAAAGAAAAATGAAAACCTTGCACTTCTAAAAGATTACATGAAGATTACTTAAACCAAATGGTAATCTTCTATATGCAAAAATTCTTTTGTGACTAGTAAAAGTAATTATGTTGAAATTATTTAAAAATTATATTCCAATTGATTGTAATATTTGAAAAAAGTTATTTTCGTTCCCACAAAATATTTTATTGTCTTTATTTGGGAAGTGCTAATCATCTCTTTGTGAGTGTTACTATTGCTACTAAGTCATGGAATTAGTTGGATTTTCTTTGCAATGAAGTATATTTAATCTATCTTTTTATCTTAAACATATGTTGCTAAATAGTTAGATGCTTTCCTTGTTATTCATTAAAATAATTTAATTATTATTTTATTTTTTCTCATTATCTAGTTTATATGGATGGAAAAAAATAATTCTAAATATAGAGTCATTAAAATGAACTTTTATTGAATTATTTGGAATATTAAGAAGAGAGTACTCTTTCTTTTCTAATCTAATTTAATTAATAAAAAGTGCTTCAGATATTTCTCTTCAATGCTTGTGCATGTTAATATCTCTCAACCTTCTAATAACCAGAGTTTTACTAACATCTTGGTTTATTGACAAAAAAACCTCTAGTTGGTTGGATTAAAATTAATGCTGATAGTTCTATTTTAAATAGCCTATATGGTTTTGGTTTATTTTTTATTAATGGAAAAGGTAATTTGGTTAAGGTTATTGCAGATCTTATCATAAAGTGTTCTAATAACTATTTTGAGATGATTACTCTTAAACATAGCCTTAGCTTTGCTATTACTTTGCAATTTAATTTCCCTAGATTAAAATGCATTATTATGTCGTTATTCAATTCATTTCTACTTTCAAGTTCCATTTTTCTATTAGCTTTTAATGGTTTTTACTAGATTTGAGATATATCGTCTTCTTGGGTTTTTTTTTTTGTATAAAATCTCTCACATTTATCGTGACGGTAATGCATGCGCTAATTGTTTGGCTAAAAGGGGAGGAAAAATCCTCTCTGATATCAAATTTCACAAATGAAAAGTATTCTATGGATCTTAATGGCCTCATAAATCTTAAAAAAATTAGCTCCCTTATATAAGAAAGTGTCAGAAATTACTTTATGGTTGTCTTTGTTATTTATTCTATTAAAATATACTTTTATGTGGTTATTTAGCATGTCTTTTTTATTTGTGGGTTAATATTTTTAGTGTAAAAAAATTATTAATTAGAGGAGTGGCATTTACAATAGTGTTTTCCCAAGAAATTGTTGTTGGAGACCAAATTTAATTGTTATACAATATTAATTTTATTCCAGGGTATATTTTCAAGCTTAATCTACTTATCTTGGATTATCATTACTACCATTTTATTCTAGAGTGGTTCGAAACCTTCTCATGTTGCCCCATCCATTTTAAAGTATTGGTGGCATTGCTCCAATGTTGATTAGATTTGATACCAAACATGATTAATGATGTTCATCAATATTTGGTTCGGAAGCATCTTTTCTTATCATAATATTTGACCAATATTTTAAAAGTATAATTATATTTTTTTTAATTACTTCATAAAGGGTTCTAGTGCCTGTGATCTTTTAAGAACAACACTATGCCCCCTTTTTGGTCTGGGGTGTGACACACCCAAAAGTGATCACACTTGCATCGTGTGTGACCACATCTTGGTGCGGCCACATCGCTTATCTTTGTGTCACTGATCCATGTCTTTTTTCTATGGTTGAAAATATTTTGAAAAAGTCGAATGTTTTTTAAGCCACCTGAGTAATCTGGACCATCGATCTCCCATTTGATCAACGACCTAAGACAACCCCTCCCACCTATAAAAGGCAGTCATTTATCCCTCTCTGTAATTGTGCTTGGCTCTGCACTTGAAGTAATCTAGTGTTGAAGAACCAATTGGAGAGTGCCTCGAACTAGTGAATTTCTCCATTTTTTTGTCAACCATTATTTTGTAACTCCTTCCCTTGCTTTTTTTTTTTAGGTTTTGTGTCTTAATCTGTACATTTAAGTTAAAAAATCTAGTTCAGGTAGCCTTGAATTAGGCTTGCATTTAGGTTTTACTTAACACCCAAACTCGATCAAATCCTTATCCCTAAAATTATCTAACCCAAACCCTAAAACTTAACCCAATTCGACCCAAACTAGACCTGACCCAACCTAGAGCTCAGGTCTAGTCCAACCCAAACCATAAGAACTAACGAAGGTCTAACAAAATCAAGACTTGACCCAACCTAGACCTGGCCCAAAAAAGTTCTAGCCCAACAAAACCCAAATCCTAAAACCTAACCCAGATCTAACCCAATCTAAACCTGACTCAACCTCGACCCGACCTAGCTCATGTTTAGTGTAGCCTAATCCAAATGATGTGAAACACCTCGAAACCACCCAAATGACCCGGAACATCCCAAAACCACCAAAATGGCTTGAAATAACCTAAAATCACCAAACTAACTTAAATTTATCAAAATGACCTAAAATAACCTAAAACTACCCAAATGACCCGAAACACCCTGAAACCATCCATTGATCGGGATTTTGGAGATAAATCTCTTTTGTATTTAATATATGTACAATTATGATTTTAAATTAATATTTTAATTTTGAAAAAAAATGGGACCGAACAGACCCCATATATCTAATAATTTAAGTAATCAAGCGCTGCTGAACAAGCAAAACACTATTTAGAGAGATAGGCACATAACTTGACAGTAGGCTCAATTATATAAACTAAATCATTTCTGACATCCATTTGGTCGGTAAACCTCTTTTGTTTGACTGACAAGTTTCCTTATCTAATATAAAGATTAGATAGAATTTGTATTGCATGGGTTCCTTAGTTCTATATATAGGCAGGCCCCTATAGTTATATAAACCCTAAATGATCGAAGTCACTTAAGAAAATTTTTTATAATGATCAGAGGTCTTTATCTTCAAAATTTCAAGGTTCAGGTTTTCAAGGTTGGACATAGGAAAAATCAAGTGGGAAAGGATCAAATAGAAAAAAAATAAAATTTTAGTCCAAATGAATGAAACGTAGGGGATGTCATTGATCCTAAGGAGAACCTCTGTAACTTCCCAAACTATCCTTTTGTTTGGCTATACATTTTTGAAGATGATATTATTTGATGTTTCAATCCTGCCATCTTATTATTTAGGGCTTACATCTTCACGATATCCGATCATACAAATAGCTTGGAAGAGGAGAATTTATGTCGTATCAGAGGAAGACCTCGGAATCCGAAGAGAGTTAGGACTAATGCTGCACAAAATGATTGTGCAGGGACCTAACATATGCAGTGAGGATTTATGTCACACTAGGTGGACAACCTTGAAGTCCTATCAATTGGTTATTTAAATCTGAGGAATGGTTTGTTGAAGTAGATCATGTTTCATGTTGGGTCTAAATTCATCGGCGGAAGTTATCCTCCATTTTCTTGTAGCTTGTTCTTGACGTAATGATTTTAGGTTTAGGTTTTAGTATGTTCATGTAATTAATGTTTTGTATCGTGGCCTGCCGCAGTGTATCTCCTAAAAAACCAGTCTACTATTCTTCTATTCTAACTAGTATCACAAGTATATAGAATATAAAAGAATAATAAAGCGTAGTAAAGTGCAGTAAATGTAAAAAAATAAACTTGCGTACCTGTGATTCTTGTCAATGCTACAAGGTTAGTACAATAGATATAATATGGCAATGTGAATGAAATTTAAGCAAATGTAGGAAATTTAAGCAAATTGTAAGAAAATCCAGCAGAAGAAAAACTTAAGTACGTCATAAGAAATCATAAATCAAGTAAAACAAAACTTGTTGCCACATATAGAAGATAAGGGTTGAATGCGAGAATTTAGTAAAGGTGGGGACTCAGAGTTAGGTTGTATGCTTTATAATCCAAATCATGGATAAGAGCTACCAACCAAGCAGTCTAAGGAGGGCAATTCCTTGCCTCAATCAAAGTGATTAACAAGTGGACCTTTATAGAATTTCATAAAACAAAATCCCTTAAGTATTCATGCATGTACAACTTATTTAATAGTCAAAAAGAGTATCATTGCGGGAAAAGATATTTGTGTTATGTTGTATATTGATCCACCTTAAAATTACCTATTGTTAGGTACATTTCATTTTCATTTTATGCACATTTTTTATGATATTACACTTTAAAGGAAGGTATTTTGCATGTTTTTGGTTTCAGGTACATGGAATCGACATTTAGAGAAAGTGAGAAAAAAATGGAGCAAAAATGAGCTACTTTGTATGGCGCCATAGCACCACCCCTGGCATTATAGCGCCACCTAATAGGCGTATTGGGTGCTATAGTATCTAGGATGGCGCTATAACACCAACAACCATCTTTCTAGAAAATACATTGATTTTGGTCAAATTTTAAAGAGGTGCTTGAAGCAATCCTTGGTTATTTTCAGAGATCTATTTATAGGGCCAAAAATTGGAAGAAGAGAAGGAGGCTTTGGAGTGAGTTTTAGTGTGGCGTGTAGGTGTGTGTATGTGTTTGTTTATAAGGAGAGATTGGTGAGAGATTTTGATAGATATTTGAAAGGAATTGTATGAACTTTGCTTGGATTAATAGGAGACTTTGTTGGAGGCATTTTCACCTTTCTTTCAAAGAAAAGCTAAGTATTGTGTTTTTCATTATTTTATAATTATTGTAAACTTACTTTGATTTAAATGAAGTTTTTTGTTATGTTTTCTCCATGCTTAGTGATTAGTTATCCTTACTCTTTTTTCTTGTGTTGAGATTTAATCATGTGTAGGATTAGAATGGTTTGATGATTTCTTTTTTCCTAAAATTGTGATGGTATTTTCACCGGTTCTTCATTGACTTTGCAAACTAATCACTTGTGAGGTTAATATTTGTTATGAAACATAATGACTCAAGAGGGCTATGATTTCACCAACTAGTGATTATTACATTTCAACTTGGGCAGAGCCATGCGATCACCTGAGAGGGAGTGCAAATAGATAGGGTGATAAGTTTTAATGAGCATATAATTAATGTTTCTAGGTTGACAGATTAAATTATTTTATCAATTTGATCTAGATTTTAGATCATAAGGGTCTCTATTAGGTCTTATAGAGAGGGCACAATGGGTAATTTTGAAGTGAGAGATCAAAATCTACTCAGCACTACTACACATGCTGGTGAAGAACTCTAGGTTAGCCATTATTTTTTGCTAGCACTGAGAGTGGGTAAAAAATAGGTATGCTCCTATTTTTCACAATACTACATTTGACTTTTAAACATTTAATTCCTACACTAATTATGATCTCATTACAAGGAGAAATGGATTTTAATTATTTAAGATCTTTCCAAAATTTTACCTGTCTCATTAGATTTGGTTTTTATTTAATTTAGTTAATTATAATTTTAGCGCATATTAGTGAATTTAGGAAAGCCAAACTTTTTGAAAATTCCAAAATAAGTCAAGATAGTAATATAATAGAATTATCTTAAGAGATTTCTTACTTCGCTTCTCTGTGGAATCGATGGTGGGTCTTAAAAGAAAACTCTATATTACTTGAAACGATACGTATATTTGCGTAGAACCCTATTGTGTGAAATATAAATAAAAAATTAAATTTATAAAATATTATTTTGCACACTAGCTGCTTAAATATAAATTGGGTCATGTTTTTAGCCATCATTTGGAGCTTAAAAATCTATGTAATTGCGGTTTGAGTCAAGTTTTTGGTTTCGTTACCAAGAAAGCTATGGTAAGAACTTTAAAAGAATTTTAGTTGAACCTGTAAGACTTAGCTTTGGAAATTATAGTATTATTATAATTGTGTTTAATTATTGTGTGTTTATTTTAAAGAAAATCCAAAATACAAAAAATATTCTTGATATCTGTCCTATTTATTAAATCCTTAAATTTGTATGTGTAATTCAGGAGCTGCAGACCTTAAATTTTATGGCTCAGATTTGGAGAGAGCTTTTTAAGAAGATTATAAATAAGAAATGTATCCATGAATTTATGGTAGAAATGACAAATTGATGAAATAATAATTATTCAGATTTAGATTATAATGCTATTATAGGAGCCCTAATTATTGAGGAAATTTTATTTGGACAATGGATTGAAACTAGCCATGAGACACATAATCCTTATTCAGTTTATTACAATCTAGGTTGAGAAAATAATTCAAACTTTAACTGGACTAACAATTTTGGAGCTAAAAACCAATTGTGGGAAAATAATAAATTTAATCAGATATGTAATTGGAATAATGAGGACAATTTTAATGTTGGACATTTTTTTCCTCATAATTGTAACTTCAATCCACAAATTGAGGAGAAGGAATTTTTGGAAGAGATTATTATTCAAATGGAGAGTGAGCTGGAAAGTCAAGAGGTTGCAATAAAGAATATGGAAAATCAATTAGGGAAGATTATTAATTTAATTAATAGATATCCTCCAAAGATTTTACTTAGTGACCCCAAGGTAGATCTTGAGGAAAAGAATGATCAGCAAGATAAAGCTATCCAAGTGAGAGATGAAAGAGAATTGGAGGATAAGGTTCAAATAAATGTTGAGTTGAGAAAAGAGGAAAAGGAGATTGAAAGTCCAATGTAAGAAATTCTTATGGAATTAGAAAAACTTATTTCATCAACTAAGATAAATATAGAAAGACCACCTCCGCCATTTCCTCATATACAAAAATTAGACCAACAATTCTCAAGATTTATAGAAGAATTTAGGAAATTATTTATAAATATTTTGTTTTCTAAAGCATTAAAATAAATGCCCAGTTGTGTGAATTTTAAGAAGGACGTTCTTAATGAAAAAAGAAATTTTAAGAATAAAGAAATATCTAGTTTTTTGAATGAGAAAATTGAGCCAATAATATATCCTATAGCAGTATCCAAAGGGAAAGAATTAGAAGAACACTTGAAATAGAAGAGTAACCTAGCAAAATTTGATCCAAAATCTAAATTATCTAGAGAGAGTCCAACCCAAACTTTGGAGATCTTGAACTATCATATAGGGATCCATTTCTTATAAATGTCAACGATGATATTAATATGAAAATTGAGAAAATCATTAGAAGAATATTGGATCTAGAATGAAACAAGATGAACAATGATATTAATCAATCTGAAAAGGAAGAGCTGAAAGGAAAATTAAAATTTTAAGATTTCGTAGGAATCCTTGAATCTGAAAAGATTGGGCTATTGATCAAGGATTACTTAAAAGAAATTTTGATCCAAGAGGAACCCTTTGTCGGGCTAGTGATGTTAAACCTAGCGCTTTATGGGAGGCAACCCATAACTATCTATGTGGTTTTATTTAGATTTTTTGAGGTTTGTTGTGTTTGTTTTAGTGTAGATTGATTAGTTTGATTGTTATTGGTGTATGTTTGGATTGCTAGTGAATTGATTTGATCTTTATGGGTCATTGTGGATTGATCAATTTGATTGATGTTGGTGGATGTTTAGATTGTTAGTGGTTTGATTTGTTCTTTTTGTGTTATTAGGGAGGTGATTCCTTAACATCTTATGACTTGACTTGTATATTTTCTCTTTTAGTAGTTGGATTGATGAGTCCACTATGAGTTAGGTTTCAACTGGATTTGAGTTTTAATGGAGACATCTTGAATTTGGATAGTGACAAATTCATCTCAATTTTGTTACTTCCTTTCTCTGACCTTCTTTTTCAGTTGGTAGGAGTCGCGAACCTATTTGATGAGCAACATGTGGATGATATTACACTATTTTTTATACTGTTAGAGGTGCATAATTAAAGGGATATGGTGATGCCTGATGTTGGTGCACGTGAGCCAATATATCAAGGATAATCGTATCCATTGGGTTAGGCCTTATATAATCATTTAAGAGTACCCAATTTATTAGTGTAGTGATTCCACTAGAAATTGGAAGTAAGCTAGTCAGATGCTATGAGTTAAAGGAAGAATTAACCTCATTTATCATGTGTGTTTGTGTTAGAAGATTTGGAGAACATTTAAGTATATATTATTATGTTGATACCTGTCATGCTTGTTAGACTTTTCTTTAGTTTAATTTCATTATGGAATGTTTAGTTTTGATTTACTTTCTATTGCAAATTATTCTGTCCCGATGAATACTTGTATATGTTTCTCATAGACATTTATGGTAGATAAAATTTCTAAACTTTTTTTCTTCCTGCTTATATTTTTCGCACTGAATGTTATACATGTTAAAAATCAAGTTTGGGGTTAGAAAGAAAAATAAATTTCAAAATTAGAATACTTCCTTTTTTAGTTTAATATTATCGCAACATGCTTTATGTTAGATTTACTTTCTGCTACAGTCATTCTACTGGATTATGTGTGAATATGAATTTGATAGGATGTTGTATTTGCTGGTAAATTTAGCTTTTATTTTTCTTCCAGCTAGATTTTATGGAATTGATTGAAAAATATTTAAAAATTGAAGTTTAGGGGGAGGAAGAAAAATCTTTCAAAATTAATTTTATTTTTCCTCAGTAACCTATAGTTAATTTGGCATCACTTTTAAAATGACTTGCGTTATGTGGTTTATCTTTAGGTTACTATAACTTTGATTTTAGGAATCTTAGAAAAATAATTTAGTGGAAATCCTTTGTGATGAAACTTTTCTAGAGTTAAGTTATTTTGTAGGAAACATTAAGAAAAATGATTTTGCTATTTATGGTAAAAAGGTGATGAATATTTGAAAACCTAAGATTCTTAGATTTATACTTAATAAGAATTGAGCCTTTACTGAAACCTTTTCAAACTAATAATTACAATTTTAAAAAGTAAGGGAAAGTTTTGAGTTTTGAATTTAGAAAGAGGATAGTGAAATTCAAAATTATTAAAGGTTTACCCAGATGTAGTAATCTTGACATTAAAAAAAGAGATTAAAAATGATCCTGAAAGAAAAAAGAAAAGAAAAAGAAAAGTAAAAAAGAAAATATGTGAGGAGAAGTTTAAGGAGAACCCTAATAAAAAGTTGGTTTCACTTTAATCTTTTTAAATGATAAGACTTAGAAACAATCCTAAGCTTATTCTTATTTTTAAAAAAAATATTGGTTAAATTGGTATAGATAAGGAGCTTAAATTATGTTTTCAAACAATCTTTGAATCTTTAGTTTGAAAATTTTCTATAATATTTTTGAGACAATTATATGAGATATTCTTACACCCTAGTCCTAGGTTGATTTACTAGATTTTCTTCTAATTTACTAGATTTGGTTCATTCTTCCTATCCACCTCTTTGGGCTCCTTTGGGTCTGGTAGTCTGAACTCCGGCTTCTTCATCAGACTTCTGAATATTTTAGGTATAGCTTCATCTTTGAAAAAATACACTGTTTTACGTCGTTCCGACAGGGATATTTTCTTATCCCCTGTTCGAGGTGATCCCTCTTGAGGCGGTCGCTGGTTGGATTGACTACTCTATTTCTGAGCATACTGTGATGAACACTGGCAAGGCTCTTCTGCATATGTATTTATCGACTGCTTTCCTTTGTCGACAGTCGGTACTACTCCTGATTTTTTTAACACTCTGGTCACCTTAGCCTTTTCATGTGGCTCCATGTGCTTGATTTCCTCTTGAAAATTGCTGGCTTTACTGAGTAGCTTCTTGAAGGATTTGATGGTGAGTCCCTTGAGCATGAAAGTTACTGGCCCATGAATGCTCCTGAGTAAAATTTCAATTGCATGATGTTCCTGTAGCTGAGGTTCACATTTTATGCTAAGGTTTCTCCACCTTTGAGTAAAATCTCAATCGCTTGATGTTCCTGTAGCTGAGGTTCACATTTCATGCTAAGGTTTCTCCACCCAAGATGTAATCCACCAAAATTTTGTTTGGCTTTTTTTTCCATCATGAGCTCTCTAATAGACACATGGTGTTGTGCCCTGGCAAATATTTTCACAAACAGCTGTTCCAACTTGCAAAATTTTTTAACTAACTCGTTGGGCAAGGCAAAATACCAGTCGAAAACAATTCTTGACAAGGTGTTGCTAAACTACTGGAAGATTAAAGCTTCACTATTTCTTGTGTTACCACGGCTGGCTCGAAAATGTGCTATTTGTTGTCTGGGATTCCCAGACTTATCAAATATCTTGAAGTTTGAGGCCACAAAACCCTTGGGGAAAGCCACGGCATCGAATTCCTCTTGGTAAGGTCTACCCTTTAAAATTAATGCACCACCCTTAGATTGGGTTAAGGCATCCCGCACTTATTCAACCATTTGCTTGAATTCTTTTTCTGGTATATCACCTGATACAGAATCCTTTTTATGTTACTTATATCTATTTGTTGAAGCAACCTCTCTTCTTTCATCTGTGATGTGTATAATTTCTGGTTGATTAATCTCTAGAAAAGCCAATTGCGGCGCTTGTGATTGCCCCTGAATAGTGTCCATGGCGGTCATGCCTGCGGTCATCTCTTATATTCTTTTCTCTAGTAGACTAACTTGCTCATCCCTTAGGAGGATAGCCCTACGTAGCTCATCTACGGCGTTCTCTTCAGTGTGAGGTTGAGCCTCGCTTGCAGATGCGGCGGCTCTTGTTTCAGTTACATGAACATCTATGAAATCTTTCTCCAAGTAATCATTGCAATCAAAATTTTCATCGTCGCTATCGATAGAAACTCCGTGTTCTCGAGCTAACTCGGAAATCTCGATCCTGAGTTTCTCAACTTTCTCTTCAATTACCGATTCCTGTATCGCTTTAAGATATGGAGGACCTTGATGGACATCCTCTACTTGTTCCTCCATCTTGTTGGCTATGTTGCGACGATGTCAGATATTTCAGACCCTAGTTTCATTCCCCATTCTTGTCTCGTGGACTCACTGGACTATATCGATGCAGTGACCTTGAGTACCCATACCTTTTTCTTTTTTGATGATGATGTCTCATGACTGAGTGTCTTAGTAGAAACATCAGCATGTTGAGAGAAAGTATGCTCCCCGTGGTGTAGATCGGCTACAGTGCCAGGTAATCATCTTGTCTTTGCCTTTAGGATTGTAGGAATATCTCTATAATGGGTGTCGGGTAAGATTTTAACCGGTCGACGTTTTGCGGTCCTCCTGGTGGTATAATAAGTAGTAATTATTGTGGTATCAACTGTGTTCCCTAAACAGAACCAAACGGGGATGCGAGTAAAGGGCACTCCAGTTTTCTTGTGAGACTTTCTGACGGACTTGACGCCCTTCAAAATTTCCTTCTTCATGTGAGGGGAAATTGCATCTCCTACACGTTTAAGTAACTCTCTAACTGAACATCCTTCTTTGGTAGCTAGCCTTTTGAAAATTTGTGCTAACTCAGGTGATAGGAGTGAACTTCTTTCTCTCCTCATCATGTCCATGAAGTGGTGGTAATGCGGCAGCGATTTTCCGGATACTCTCATATCCATCGGTATCTGTCAGAGGATGGAATCTACTCGCTCGTAGGAGTGGATAAATTTTTGGTAATCCTTCTTCATCTTGATGAGGCTCCTCCTCAACGGGTGTCTCCTTGGGAGCCTGGGCATTGATGGCCCTCCGAACCCTTCTGTTATGATTCCTTTTTTGGGTTCGGGTCAGTAGTATAGTCCTTGAGCTTGATATGATTTCAAACACAGGTGGTGGGACAGTTAATCCCTCAGTCAGATCCTCAATAATCATTACTTCTTTCCCCTTAGCAGTGTCAGCACTATTTTTGGTGTGGGGTTTGCCCGTAAGAAGCTGTCGGTCATCGGAATTGA
>JXCR01147240.1:6866-17482 GCA_002079205.1 Phalaenopsis hybrid cultivar
AATTCAAATCACCATTTCACAAATCTCGAGACAAGGAGAAAGACAGAGAAAACTACTTAGAACTCAAGGGGAAAGCACAACAAAACTTGAAATTCATATATAAAATCAAAGCCATACAAACTGTAACAAGTAAATAACTTATCTCTAAATTTCTCCCCAAGAACACTCCTAGAAGTTCCTCTGAATCTCTTCCTTTCTTTACAACACATAGAATTCCTCTTTGAAGTAGTAAGGGGGAAGAAATCTCTCACTTTCCCTCCACTCTTATAATTTCTTGAAGAATTCCTCACAATTACACGCTCTAGCAAGCTCTCTACACATTAATGGAACCTATCTAACCTCCAGAACTCTTCTATTTTTGGCCAAAATCATCTCTTTAAAGATGTGGATGAGTTTTCCCAAGAGTTGCTTATGCACCCCTCCNTCTCTCACTTTGGAGCTCCCACATTCCCCTTACCTGAGGGCTAACATCTACACATCAGCACCCAAATTCTACGCCTGATAGGACCGAATTGGGGATTTTAGTCAGTCACTCTAAAATCTCTAATTCTACGCCTGATAGTAATATTTCCCTATTTATTTGCACCCAACTTCCAAGAGCTTTGACCTTCCTGAATCTTGGATGTAATCTTCAATTTAGTTGTAAAACTNCCTGTACCTCGGGAAAAGCTCCTCGTCGGCGGCGTTGATGGCGTCGTCGGCGCCCAGTGCAATTCTCCACATTTTGGTCCTTTTTGCTCCAAATTCGTTCCTTTTTGCATCTTTTTGCTCCATTGACCTTAATTCATCATTCCTTCTACAAAACATCAAAAATAAATTTCTTTAAAGTGCAATATCATTAAAAACAGTATAAAAGAGGTACGAAAATNTGGCCTAGATGGCGCCGTTGGCCGCCTTCTGGAGATTTTGTCCTGTACCTCGGGAAAAGCTCCTCGTCGGCGGCGTTGATGGCGTCGTCGGCGCCCAGTGCAATTCTCCACATTTTGGTCCTTTTTGCTCCAAATTCGCTCCTTTTTGCATCTTTTTGCTCCATTGACCTTAATTCATCATTCCCTCTTACAAAACATCAAAAATAAATTTCTTTAAAGTGCAATATCATTAAAAACAGTATAAAAGAGGTACGAAAATCTCAACATATTAGACAAAACATCAAAAATACTATTCTTTAAAGTGCAATATCATCAAAAATAGTGTAAAATAGGTATGAAAATCTCAACATATTGCTTGGTTAGTGTTGAGCCCCAACAAACCTCTTGACAAATAGGTTTTCCAATTCTTCGAAGGTTTTCACTAAACCATTTGGCAGCTCCACGTACTAGTCGAAGTAAACTCCGGAGAGGCTGCTAACAAACTGGCGGAATAACAAAGCATCACTGTCCCCGCATTCCAAAAACTTGCGCGGTTATGCACAAAAAATATATGCATTTTTNCAAACCATTTGGCAGCTCCACGTACCAGTCGAAGGAAACTCGGGAGAGGCTGCTAACAAACTGGCAGAATAACAAAGCATCACTGTCCCCGCATTCCAAAAACTTGCGCGGTTATGCACAAAAAATATATGCATTTTTAGACCTATATTTTATACTCCGTTTTGGTAATGTTGCACTTTGAAGGAAGATATTTTTCATGTTTTATTACAGGTTGATGATTTTTAGCATTTGAAGCAAAAAGGAAGCAGAAGAATGAAATTTGGAGTCAAAATGACGTTTTGGAAGAAAAACTCAGCGCCGATGGCGTTAGCAAGGATGTCAACGATACCAACATGAAGGAGGAGTCCAGAACACCAGGGGCACTGATGACACCAGATTAGGTGCCGAAGGTGCCATTTGACAGAGAACAAAAGAAATAAAGCGGACCACGGGCGCCGAAAGTGCCATCGTCAGCATCGATGACGCCAATGTCGGTGTTGGGCGAATTTCTACAATATTCAATGAATTTGGATGCTTTTTCAAGATTTATTGGATACACCTCTTGGAAAACTGACATTATGCTTTNCGACGCCAATGTCGGTGTTGGGCGAATTTCTAGAATATTCAATGAATTTGGATGCTTTTTCAAGATTTATTGGATACACCTCTTGGAAAACTGACATTATGCTTTATTTAGAGCAAAAATTGATCAGAAAGAGGGGGGCTAGCGTGTCATTGAGTTTTCTGGAGTGTTCCATTGTCTCTATTGTTTAGTGTGGTGAGTCTAAGTGTGATTTCTCCTAAGAGTTGTTAGAGAGGGAGAGAATTGAGAGATTTCTTCGTTTCTACATCTTTGAAGAGATAATTAAGAGTCTTGTAAAGAGAGAAAGAGTCAAAGAGAGGCTATAAGGGATTTGCTTTGAGAAAGAGTTAAAAATAAGTAGTGTTTGTTTATTAATGTTGTATAAAATTTCTTTTATTTATGAAATTTGTATTTTGTCCTATTTTTATCATGTGGTATGAGTAGTTTTCTTTGTCTTTCTCTCTTCTGTGAGATATGTTGAAATGAAGAGATAATTTGGATGTGCTAATTTTAAAATATAAAATAAATTGTGATGATTTTTCACTCTGTTCTTAATTTATTTTGTGATTTGGCCAATTGAAATGTTAACATCTGTTGTGAAACATACTATCCGATAAATGGAGTATAAGTCTTACAACAAATTGAGAATCACATTCAATTCCATGAAGGAGTGTTTCGTTCATGGAATTGAGTGCAAATAAATAGGGAAATACATATTATTGGGCGAAGAATTGAAGATTCTAGGGTGAGAGACTAAAATCCCCAATTTGGACTTAGAGTTTAAGAAGTAAAGTGAGAGTTAGCCTTCAGGGTAAGGGAAGCGGGAGCTCTGGAGTGAGAGCCAGTATCCTCCTAACCTAACTACAGATTTAGAGACTAAACCTGAGATTAACCAATGATTGTCTATAACACTTGACTAAGGGTAGAGAATTAAAATTGCTAATATTTGGCACAATACAAATTCAAATCATTTATCTTTCTCTTTTAACCAAAAACTCATTATAGTGGGAAAGATGGTTTCTCATATTAGGTAACTTCATCACAAAAACATAGTTTGATAGTTATTGTTTAGCTTTGCTTTATAGTTTTGCTAATAGTTGATAATTTAATTATGATAGCACCATAATTATTCAAAATTAATGTAGTAGATTTTCTTATTTGTTGTGAATTTCCTAATTTAAATTTCATTTTAAAATTAAACCATCATCGTAGGATTGATATTTGGGGCTTAAACAAAAAGTCTTGTATTACTTGATAACTATACGTATATTTGCATAGAATCCCAACATAAATTGCTTCAATTTTTTATTCATAAATTAACAAACCAAGTTTTTGGCATCGCTGCAAAACGGAGTTAACTTTATTAATTTTACACAACTACAATATCGAGGATCAAGTTTTTGGCGCTATTACAGGGGAAGGTAACAGTAAATTAAATAGATTTGGTAAATTAGGAAACTTAACGATAAAATAAAATTAAAAAAATTAAAAAAATAAAAAGCATTAAAAAATATTATTAAACTTTTTTTTTGAAATTTAAGAGTAATTTTAAGAAAATTTTCTTTGCTTTTTATATTTGTTTATGCGTAGTATTGGATTTGAAGGTTTAGTACCTTACAATTCCGAATTAGAACGCACTATTAGAAAAGTTCAAAAAAACAAAAAGAAATTAGACATTTGAATGAAATGACAAATAACTTAGATAATCAAATAAATGAAAACCGACAAAGGCTTTTAAAAGATTATGTTAATCCTACAATAGNTGTTTATGCGTAGTATTGGATTTGAAGGTTTAGTACCTTACAATTCCGAATTCGAACGCACTATTAGAAAAGTTCAAAAAAACAAAAAGAAATTAGACATTTGAATGAAATGGCAAATAACTTAGATAATCAAATAAATGAAAACCGACAAAGGCTTTTAAAAGATTATGTTAATCCTACAATAGATGAACTTCATTTGACTAATTAAAATCCTGATGTTTCTAAATTTTATAAAATAATAAATTTAGAAGAGCACCTACTGAAGATCCTAACTTACATCTTGCTAGCTTTCTTGAAATATGTGCTACTTTTAAATATGATGGAGTGTCTAATGATGCTGTCAGACATAGACTTTTTCCTTTTTCATTAAGGGATAAAGCAAAAGCTTTGTTAAATTCATCAGCACATGGATNACATAGACTTTTTCCTTTTTCATTAAGGGATAAAGCAAAAGCTTTGTTAAATTCATCAGCACATGGATCCATAGAACTTGGGGAGAACTATCACAAAAATTTTTAGTTAAATATTTTCGACCCTCAAAAACTTCTAAGCTTAGAAGAAATATTACATCTTTTTTTTAGTTCAAAGGGAAATCAATTTATGAAGCTTGAGAAAGTTTTAAAGATCTCCTTAGGAGATGTTGACACCATGCTTTACCAAATTGGTTTATAATTCAAATTTTTTACAATGGATTAGTAGGATCACTTAGATCTATTATAGATGCTGCTACAGGTGGATCATTAATGCCAAAANTAATGGATTAGTAGGATCACTTAGATCTATTATAGATGCTGCTACAGGTGGATCATTAATGCCAAAATCTTTTGATGAAGCGTATTCTTCAATAGAGGAAATGACTACTAATAATTTTCAATGGCCCTCTGAATGGGTAATTCCAAAGAGAGTAGCTAGTATTCATGATTTTGATGCAATGTCTATTTTAGCATCTCAGGTTGCCGCTATATGAAAAAAGATTGATCAAATTGGAGTGAACCATTCTCAAATACTACCAGTGTTAGAGGAAAATTCAATAGGGCAGATAATTGATACTCAATCATCTTATGAAACTATGAATGCTATATATAATAGAAATAATAATCTCTATTCTAATTATTAGAATCCTGGATGAAAAAACCATCATAATTTTAGTTGGAATAATTATAGCAATTTGATGAACCCCTCAAAAAATTCAAATAATCTAGTGAATCCTAACTATTGACCTTATTATCCTCCTGAATTTAACAATAGCTCACAAGTTAAGGATAAGAAGTTGACTACAGAAGAAGTAATGTTGAACATGGGAAATCAAATACAAAAGCAAGGGGCTACAATTAAAAATATTGAAAATCAATTAGGACATATTGCTACTACACTTAGAAATAAAGCTTCACGAATTCTTCCTAGTACTGTTGAAGTTAATCCAAAAGATCAGAATAAGGAGCAAATTAAAGCTATTCAATTACGAAGTGGAAAAGAAGTGGAAACAAGAATCCAAAGAGAAATAGAAATTGAGAAGGAGAAGGTAGAAATTGAAAGTGACAATGATGAAAATTAACCAATACAAATTTCTTTAGAAAAATCGCCACCTCAGTTTCCTCAATGATTGAAGCAGAAGAATAAAAATAAACAATTTACAAAATTTTTAGAAATCCTTAAAAAGTTAATGATAAATATTCCTTTCATTGAGGTTTTCGAACAAATGTCAAGATATATGAAATTTATGAATGATATACTAAACAAGAAAAGAAAGTTTGCATATCACGAGACCATTACACTCAGTGAAAAGTGTAACATAATTATTCAGAAAAAGCTTCCTGAAAAGTTAAAAGATCCTCATAATTTTATTATACATTCTGCTATTTGTGAAATTTTTTTTGGAAAAGCCTTATGTGATCTAGGAGCTAGTATTAATCTTATGTCTCTATCAATTTTTAAATGTTTGTAACTCTTCAGTTAGTTGATCAATCAATAACTTATACTAAAAGAGTTATAAAAGATGTATTAGTGAAAGTGGATAAATTTATTTTTCCTATAGACTTTATTGTATTAGATATGGAAGAAGATAAAGAGATTCTTATTGTTTTGGGGAGACCATTTCTTGCAACAGGAAGAGTTATGATAGATGTGCAAAAAAGAGAATTAATGCTGAGATTCAATGATCAAGAAGTAACACTTAATATATCAAAAACTATGAAATATCCTGCGATAGGAAAATATAATGATTGCATTAGAATGAAAGTTACTGAATATCTAAGTAATGAGCAATTTTAGACCTTTTAAATAATAATAATAATAATCTTACTCCTTCATGTATTAAACCACTTAAACTTGAACTGAAGATATTACCTATCCATTTAAAATATGTGTTTTTTGGAGATTCATCTATATTGTCTATTATTATATCTTCTGGTTTAACTAAAATTCAAGAAAAAAAAATTAGTAGAAATGTTGAAAAGATATGAGAAGCACTTTGGATGGTCTTTAGGAGATATTAAATGAATTAGTCATGCACCTGCAACATTGCAAAGATATATGATGTTAATTTTTTGTAATTTAATTGAACGTAAAATGAAAGTATTTATGGATGATTTTTCTTTATTCGGAACTTCATTTGAATTATTTTTAAATAATTTAGAAAAAGTTCTGGAACTATGTGAAAAAATTAACTTGGTACAAAATTAAAAAAAAGTGTCAATTTATGGTTGCAGGAGGAATTGTACTTAGACATAAAATTTTTGAAAATGGCATGGAAGTAGATTCAACAAAAAAAAAAGTTATTGTAAAATTACCGTTTCCTACTACGGTTAGTGGGATAAGAAGTTTTCTAGGACATGCTGGTTTCTACAGGTGTTATATAAAAAATTTTCAAAAATTACTAAGCCATTGTGCCAACTTTTGGAAAATGATACAAAATTTAATTTTAATGAAGAGTGCATAAAAGCATTTGAACTATTGAAAGAAAAATTAATCACTTCTTCTATAATAGTTCTACCTGGTTGGGAGAAACCATTTCAAATAATGTGTGATATTATTGATCATGCTATTGGAGTTGTTTTAGGAGAAACATATAATAAAGTTTTTAAAGTAATATATTATGCTAGTAAAACTCTAAATGATGCTCAAATTAATTACAAAACTATTGAAAGAAAGTTGATAAGTTTTGACCTTTCTTATTTGAAGCTAAATTTATAGTGCATACAGACCATTCTGCTATCAAATATTTGATGCAAAAGAAGGATGTTAAATCAAGATTAATTAGATGAATACTTCTCCTACAAGAGTTTGATTTTGTGGTAGTAAATAGAAAGGGAAATGATAATCAAATAGCTGATCAATTATCTTAAACTAGAACAATAAATATTAACTGATTTTACATATGAAATTTTGGAAACTTTCCCTAATGAATAATTGTATAATATTGATATAAAAATTAGTAAATTATATTGTGAGTGATATTCTACCACCAGATGTAAAGAATCAACAATTAAAGAAATTTATTCATGATGCAAAATTTTATTTTTGGGATGACCCACATTTACATAAACTGTGTAAAAATTTGATCATTAAAATGTGTTTGCCTTACGGAGAAAATAAACAAATAATTGAACGATGTCATGATTCGGAATTTGGAGGATTTTTTGGAACTAGTAGAATTGCACATAAAATTTTGCAAGTTGGATTTTATTGGCTTAATCTTTTTAGAGATGTTAATGAATATATTAAAACATGTGATCGATGTCAGCGAGTAGGAAATATTTCTAGAAGAAATGAAATAGTCTCTGAATTACACATTGGAAGTTGAAATTTTTGATTTGTGGATTATATTTTATGGGACTAATTATGCCTTCATTTAAAAATTTATATATATTGCTTGATGTTTATTATATATCTAAATGGATTGAAGTTATTGTTGTACCTAAATGTGATGCTCGAAGTGTTTCAAAATTTTTAAATAAAAACATTTTTACAAGATATGAAATGCCGAGAGTGATTATTACGGATGGAGGACCCCATTTTAGGAATAGAGGATTAAGAAATTGATTAGAAAATATAATATTATGAATAAATTCTCTACTTCTTATCATCCCCAAACTAGTGGTCTAGCGGAGATAACAAATCATGAAATAAAAAGAATTTAAAAAAAAGCTATAAAACCTTATAAATTTGATTGGTTTGCTAGATTAGATACTACACTATGGGCATACAAAACTGCCTATAAGACTCTTATTAGAATATTCTCAATAGACTTATTTTTGGTAAAACACACCGCTTACCAGTAGAGTTGGAACATAAAGCATTTTAGGCTATTAAAGAATTTAATTTTAATCTAAAGGATGCTATTGAGAAAAGATTATTGCAACTCCATGAACTTAAAGAGATTAGAAATGAAGCATATGATAATGCAAAAATATATAAAGAGAAAATGAAAATATGGCATGATCGGAGGATTATAAATAAGGAATTGAACTTGGACAATATGTTCTATTATATAATACTAGATTGAGATTATTTTCAGGAAAACTAAAATTTAAATGCTTATGCCCATTCAATGTGATCAAAGTCTATCATTATGAAACTGTTATTATTAAAGATCCTAAAATTGGAAAGATATTTAAAGTTAATGGGCATCAATTGAAACATTATTATGAAGAGCACATGCCACAATTTAAGAAAATTTTGATGTTGAGTCATCTTGAATAAACATTTGTGAGTCGGGCTGACGACGTTAAACCAAGCGCTTTGTGGGAGGATATATATATATATATATATATATATATATATATATATATATATCTTAGTAGTTTGTTTAATAATTGTTCTAAGTATTAGGAAATAATAATTCCTTAGAATCCTACACAATCTTATATATCATAAATCAAGACAAATATTGGTATTGGATGAAAATTTGGAAATGAATTGGACCAAAGATGAAACAAAAGCAAATATGGCTTTGGCGCCGACGGAGCCATTTTAAAGAGACATGGCACCGACGGTGCCATCGGGGGCGCCGACAGTACCCAGTACTGTTTTGATAGTTCAGGAAGAATTTGGCAGGATTTCACTTTAAAATAATAGCCTAAAGGTATTTTTAAAGGCATGAAAATCATTTTGGACGACCATATACTTCCAAATTTTGAAATCCATGGCTTCCAATTCCAAATACACTTCAAGATATGAGATTTTCAATCGAACAAAGTTCATGAGTTTTGACATGCAGAAATTATACGACAAAGTCATCACTAAGAAGAGAATTATCAAGAAGAGAGGCTTTGTCATTCATGGATTTAGTAATCCAAGTTTGTAGACTTAGAAAATCATAGTACAAATAAGTTGGGACGTTCTATGCTACACTACCGCTGTAGTAGTTGTTCCAATGGTAAAAGAATTCTACGCTAACCTACTTGGAATTAACAAAGGAGTCCTCTTCATTCGAGGTAAGGGTGTACCATTTACTCCGTCGTGAATTAACGATATGTTTATGATAGAAAGCGGTTTGATCTGTCATTATACAAACTTTATACCAACGAAAGATNTCCCAATTTGGTCTTAGTGTTTAAGAAGTAAAGTGAGAGTTAGCCTTCAGGGGAAGGGAAGTGGGAGCTCTGGAGTGAGAGCTAGTATCCTCCTAACCTAACTACAGATTTAGAGACTAAACCTGAGATTAACCAATGATTGTCTATAACACTTGACTAAGGGTAGAGAATTAAAATTGCTAATATTTGGCACAATACAAATTCAAATCATTTATCTTTCTCATTTAACCAAAAACTCATTGTAGTGGGAAAGATGGTTTCTCATTTTAGGTAACTTCATCACAAAAATATAGTTTGATAGTTATTGTTTAGCTTTGCTTTATAGTTTTGCTAATAGTTGATAATTTAATTATGATAGCACCATAATTATTCAAAATTAATGTAGTAGATTTTCTTATTTGTTGCGAATTTCCTAATTTAAATTTCATTTTAAAATTAAACCATCATCGTAGAATTGATATTTGGGGCTTAAACAAAAAGTCTTGTATTACTTAATAACTATACGTATATTTGCATAGAATCCCAACATAAATTGCTTCAATTTCTTATTCATAAATTAACAAACCAAGTTTTTGGCATCGCTGCAAAGAGGAGTTAACTTTATTAATTTTACACAACTACAATATCGAGGATCAAGTTTTTGGCGCTGTTACAGGGGAAGGTAACAGTAAATTAAATAAATTTGGTAAATTAGGAAACTTAACGATAAAATAAAATAAAAAAAATTAAAAAAATAAAAAACATTAAAAAATATCATTAAACTTTTTTTTTGAAATTTAAGAGTAATTTTAAGAAAATTTTCTTTGCTTTTTATATTTGTTTATGCGTAGTATTGGATTTGAAGGTTTAGTACCTTACAATTCCGAATTAGAACGCACTATTAGAAAAGTTCAAAAAAACAAAAAGAAATTAGACATTTGAATGAAATGACAAATAACTTAGATAATCAAATAAATGAAAACCGACAAAGGCTTTTAAAAGATTATGTTAATCCTACAATAGATGAACTTCATTTGACTAATTAAAATCCTGATGTTTCTAAATTTTATAAAATAATAAATTTAGAAGAGCACCTACTGAAGATCCTAACTTACATCTTGCTAGCTTTCTTGAAATATGTGCTACTTTTAAATATGATGGAGTGTCTAATGATGCTATCAGACATAGACTTTTTCCTTTTTCATTAAGGGATAAAGCAAAAGCTTTGTTAAATTCATCAGCACATGGATCCATAGAACTTGGGGAGAACTATCACAAAAATTTTTAGTTAAATATTTTCGACCCTCAAAAACTTCTAAGCTTAGAAGAAATATTACATCTTTTTTTT
>JXCR01147240.1:18362-45859 GCA_002079205.1 Phalaenopsis hybrid cultivar
TATATTGGGAATGGAAATGAAGCATTGGATATTATCTTGGATCAATCATCACATGCTTCGACACCCTTAATGCCTCATACAGTTGGATGTTCACAAGTTTTGGAGAAGAAAATAAATAAAATAGAAAGAGCTTCAAAATATCATGGATGCAATAGGAAATCTTACTTACCTTTTTGATCACTTAGATTGGAGGATGAAGGAACACTTTGATCATATGGGATGGATTGAAGCGGGTTTGGTGCAGATGTTTAAGAACAATGAATGGATTGATGAAATTTTGACTGATCAATTCTTATAACAACCCTTCTACAATTTGTACATACATTACCAATCTATGGGAGATATTAGAGGAGGAGACTGTACTGAAGATGAAAAGGAGTAATTGAAGAAGTTGGACTTTCCATTGTTTAAAATTAATTATGTTTTTAATGTAATTGTGTTGGATTTGCTTGGCTTTAAAACTCTTATAACTTTAATTGTATGTATAGTTTAGTTTTTAGCGTTCTAGTGTTGTGGCTTGATTTCGAAGCTGAATTATAGTGTGAATTGTTTTGTGCATGTGTGATTAGAAATCCGTGTTTGTAAAGTTCTAAATTTCATATATTAAAGTTGGTTTTATGTTTTTTGTAAAAAAGATTTATTTGTGGAGTATTTAAGGATGAATATTATTATTCAAAACGACTAATTAGACGTTGAAGGGAATTTGANAAAATCCGTGTTTGTAAAGTTCTAAATTTCTTATATTAAAGTTGGTTTTATGTTTTTTGTAAAAATATTTATTTGTGGAGTATTTAAGGATGAATATTATTATTCAAAACGACTAATTAGACGTTGAAGGGAATTTGAAATAACTGATGTGTAAAAATTATGGAAATTTTATATTTTTTTTGGCACTAACGCCGACAGTGCTCGAGACCCTAAAAATCCCCAAATACCTTAAAATTCTTGAAAATATCATTTTTACCCCTTAGGTCACCTTCAATCTTCAGTTTACACCCCTAAGGCTTGCAAACGCTCAGATTTAAAGGGATTGGAATACAAAAGATGTTTGGATTTCATCTTCTTTTGGTAAGAGCTACACTTTGAACTAAAAATTTTTATTTCCACCAAGGATTTCTCCTACATTGCTGAGATACAAAATTTTAAAATTTTTAAGGAGATTTTGAGAAAATCCTTTGGTGAAGAACTCTTACTTAGTGGATTTATGTTTAGAACGTTCTACATTGTGATTTTCAAATTTTTTGGAATTTATTTGGATTTTATCAATTTTTCTTCTTTCTTTCAAAGATTATAATGATACCAAGGATGAGCAAAGGAAGAGGAAATTGGAATTTGACGACAAAAAATTCATCAACTACAAAGCTAGCATTCATTTCAATAGTCTACTGAATACAAAGAAAATAATTCCAGATTGAACACTCAAAAATCCGGGTGGTGAAGTCGAGAGATTAATTGTTGCTCGGTAGTAGGAGAATTTCTNGGGAGAGGAAATTGGAATTTGATGACAAAAAATTCATCAACTACAAAGCTAGCATTCATTTCAATAGTCTACTGAATACAAAGAAAATAATTCCAGATTGAACACTCAAAAATCCGGGTGGTGAAGTCGAGAGATTAATTGTTGCTCGGTAGTAGGAGAATTTCTGTTACTTTACTATCAAGGTTGTTATTGGTATATTCATGGAGTTCTATGCTAATTTTAAGGGGACTTCTGATGACCACGTCTATGTTCATGGTAAACTGGTTGAATTCACCCTGAGGAGGATTAATGAATTTTATCAGTTNATTACTTTACTATCAAGGTTGTTATTGGTATATTCATGGAGTTCTATGCTAATTTTAAGGAGACTTTTGATGACCACGTCTATGTTCATGGTAAACTGGTTGAATTCACCCTGAGGAGGATTAATGAATTTTATCAGTTGTGAGAAGCATTTCTCTATAAGTAAAACATATTCTCTACTACAAACGAGGCTTTGGATGAAGTTATTTGATTTCTTACTGATGGAAGAGGAGCTTGGAAAGTGAAGAATAACATTAAGGTAAACTTCTCTGCTTCTATATTAAATGTAATATCCAAGGCCTGACGTTACTTTATACCTACCAGAATGATACCTACGAATCACCATAGTGAAGTTACTAAGAATAGAGTTATCCTAAACTTTTGTATCCAACAGATGGGTAGTCTAGATGTTGGATCTATAATCTATAGAAGCATTCATTCTATTGTTATGAGTGAGAAGATTGGTGGATTAGCACACCCTACCCAGATTTTCACATTATGTGAGCAGTCAGGAGTTGATTTTAGAATATATGAGGTAAAGATTGAGCCTCTTAAACCTATTAGGCCAGCAAACATTAAAACCTATGAATCTCATGTTGGATGGAGAACGGTAAGTATGAGCAGGGATACTCCTTCTACTTCTAGCACCCCTACTCTTCAAGAGCTTATGGAACAGATGATGATCCAATAAGAAGGTATTTTAAGTATGGAGAGCAGGATTGAAAATTTGGAGGTCAGGAATGAACATAATGATAATTTAAAAAGGCAAAAGTTTGAATATGATGCTGCATATGATGATGCTATGGTAAGATACATGAAGGGTGACCACTCAGTATAGTTTCCTAGTCACCCTATATTTACCCCATATCAGCAGCAAAACTTTGATATAGAAGAAGAAGCAGAAGAAGAAGAAGAAGAAGAAGTGGATGAGTGAAGATGTCTACTAAGTCATAGTTCCGATATTTTATTTAGTTTATTGTTTGTTGCATTTTGTTGTTTATTGTTATTGTTTAGGTTGTTAAATGTGAACCTTTGATTAGTATTGAATGTTGTGTTGTGAACTATAATATGCAGAAATGCTATTGAATTGAAATTTATTTTAGTACTACTATTCGTTTTTAGTACTTTGTTGTATTTTTTTTAGTTAACTCTTTCCCAGCAAATATTTTTATATATATTATATGCTATTTAATGTTTCAAGTTTTGTATTTTTTTATATTAATACCTGCAATATTTCAGAGTTAAGTTTCAAAATTAGAACCTTCAACAGGTAAGNATATTTTAAGTATGGAGAGCAGGATTAAAAATTTGGAGGTCAAGAATGAACATAATGATAATTTAAAAAGGCAAAAGTTTGAATATGATGCTGCATATGGTGATGCTATGGTAAGATACATGAAGGGTGACCACTCAGTACAGTTTCCTAGTCACCCTATATTTACCCCATATCAGCAGCAAAACTTTGATACAGAAGAAGAAGCAGAAGAAGAAGAAGAAGAAGAAGAAGAAGAAGAAGAAGTGGATGAGTGAAGATGTCTACTAAGTCATAGTTCTGATATTTTATTTAGTTTATTGTTTGTTGCATTTTGTTGTTTATTGTTATTGTTTAGGATTTTAAATGTGAACCTTTGATTAGTATTGAATGTTGTGTTGTGAACTATAATATGCAGAAATGCTATTGAATTGAAATTTATTTTAGTACTACTATTCGTTTTTAGTACTTTGTTGTATTTTTTTTAGTTAACTCTTTCTCAGCAAATATTTATATATATATTATATGCTATTTAATGTTTCAAGTCTTGTATTTTTTTATATTAATACCTGCAATATTTCAGAGTTAAGTTTCAAAATTAGAACCTTCAACAGGTAAGTCTTTTCTTTATGTATTAATTGTTTTCTTTCACCTTGTAATTTTAATTTTTCATGCTTAATCTTTTAAAAATTTAAGTTTGGGAGGAGGGGGGAGAAAAATTCATTTTTTTAAAGAAGGAAACTTAATTTTATTTGCCCTCAATGAGCTATTTTTAAAAATTTGTAATTTAACATGACCTGTGGTGGTAAAGCCTAACTTTGGATAACTATATTTGTGTTTTTAAATATATAGTAGACTTAAGTAAAAGTTTCCAATAATGAAAGTTAATTCTAGAGTTAAGGTGTTTGGTAAGAAAGGATAAGACTATGCTTTTCTATTTAAAGTAAAGGAAATTGTATTTTTTGAAGTATTAAGAATCTTAGANAGATAACTATATTTGTGTTTTTAAATATATAGTAGACTTAAGTAAGAATTTCCAATAATGAAAGTTAATTCTAGAGTTAAGGTGTTTGGTATGAAAGGATAAGACTATGCTTTTCTATTTAAAGTAAAGGAAATTGTATTTTTTGAAGTATTAAGAATCTTAGAGTTTCATGTAAGAAGAAAAGAAAAAACTTTATGAAAAATCTTCAAAGCTAATATGGATTTCTAAAGTGGAGGAATGTGAAAATTTTTTAACTTTAAGAAGAGCATAGTGAAGTTCAAAATCATTAAAGGCTATCCAGATATAGTAATCCTCACATGAAAAAGAAAAAAAAAGAAGAAAAGATTGAAAATGGTCCTAAAAGAAAAGAAAAAGAAAAGTTAAAAACAAAAGAAAAGAAAAAGAAAAAGAAAAGAGAAGAAAAATATGTGAGGAGAAGCTTGATGAGATGCCTAATAAAAAAAATTGATTCACTTAAATCAACTTAAGGAAGAAGGCTTGACTACATTCTCTAAACTTGTATTTAAGTATTATCAAATTTACTAATAAAGTTTTCATGAAGTTCATTTTCATATGGATATTCTAAGTGGGTTTAATATGAAAAATTGCAATTTTTCTTGAAAATAATAAAAAATCAGAAATCTTAGACTTCACTGTTAGATATTCTTATACCTCTAGTAATAACTTGAGTTATTTTTAAATTTTTCTTAAGTTGTGCAATGATATTTAGTAGACCAAAATATGGAAATCTAGAAGTTAAATTCTTTACTATAAGTCATATTTTTATGTAGTAAAAGAGTTACTTGAGGACAAGTAACATTAAGTTCGGGGACATTTGATGCACAAAAAATATATACATTTTTAGACCTATATTTTATACTCATTTTTGGTGATATTGCGCTTTAAAGGAAGATTATTTTCATGTTTTATTGCAGGTTGATGATTTTTAGCACTTGAAGCAAAAAGAAAGTAAAAAGGATGGAATTTGGAGTGAAAATGCCATTTTGGAAGAAAAACTCAGCACCGACAATGCCAGCAAGGACGCCGACGGCGCCAACATGAAGTAAGAGTAGAATATAAAGGACATCAATGGGCGTCGATGGCGTCAAAGTCCGTGTTGGGTGAATTTTTAAAAGATTCGATGAATTTGAACACTTTTTAACGAGTTATTGGACATACCTCTTAGAAAACTGATATTATGCTTTATTTAGAGCAAAAATTGATCACAAAAAAGGGGGCTTGTCTGTCATTGAGTTTTCTGGAGTGTTCCATTGTGTCTACTATTTAGTGTGGTGAGTCTAAGTGTGATTTCTCCTAAGAGTTGTAGAGACGGAGAGAAGTGAGAGATTTCTTCATCTCTACATCTTTGAATAGAGAATATAAAGTCTTGTAAAGAGAGAAAGAGTCCAAGAGAGGCTACAAGTGATTTGATTTGAGTAAGAGTTAAAGATAAGTAGTGTTTGTCCATTATTATTGTATAAACGTTTTTCTTCTGAAATTCGTATTTTGTCGTATTTTTCTCATGAGGTCTTAATAAATTTCTTTGTCTTTCTCCTTACTCTGAGATATGGTGAAAAGAAGAGATAATTTAGATGTACCAATTTTAAAATATAAAATAAATTGTGATTGTTCACTCCGTTCTTAATTTACTTTTCAATTTGGATAATTGAAATGTTAACATCTGTTGTGAAACATACTATCCAGAAAATGAAGTATGTGTTTTATAACAAAGTGAGAATCACATTTGATTCCATGAAGGAGTGTTTCGTTCATGGAATTGGGTGCAAATAAATATAGAAATATATATTATTGAGCGAAGAATTGGAGATTCTAGGGTGACAGACTAAAATCCTTAATTTGGTCTTAGTGTTTAAGAACTAAAGTGAGAGTTAGCCTTCAGGGAAAGAAAAGTTAGAGCTCTGGAGTGAGAGTTAGTATCCTCCTAGCCTAAACACAGATTTAGAGACTAAACCTGAGATTAGCCAACAACTCTCTATAACACATGAATAAGGGTAGATAATTAACAGTGCTCTTATTTGACACTATATAAATTCAAACCATTTATCTCCCCCATTTAGCCAAAAACTCATTGTAGTGGAAAAGAGGCTTTCTCATATTAGTTAACTTCATCACAAAAATATAGTTTGGTAGTTACTGTTTAACTTTACTTTACAGTTTTGCTAGTAGTTGATAATTTAGTTCTGATAACACCTTAATATTTAAAATTAGTGTAGTAAATTTTCTTTATTATTGTGAATTTTCTAATTTAAATTTCATTTTGAATTTAAACCTTCCTTGTGGGATCGATATTTGGGGCTTAAACATAAAGTCTTGTATTACTTGATAACGATACATATACTTGCGTAGAATCCCAACATAAATTGCTTTAATTTCTTATTCATAAAATAACAAGCCAAGTTTTTGGCATCGCTGCAAAGCGGAGTCAACTTTATTAATTTTACACAACTATAATATCGGGAATCATGCGGAAGTGAGAAATATGCTGCTGGGGGTTTCTTGTTCCATCGAAAGTCTTAAATAAAGGTGGTATGAAGCCTTCAGGGTATTGGATGAAATCAAAATGAGGTTGAATCCCATTGCTATCTTTAAGTTTATGATTACTATTTTCTTTCATACACAAATGAATGAATTAATGAAATAATTGAGAGTTTTTATCACCCTCCAAAAAATTGATGTAAGTGGCTTTTTGCCTCAGAACATCGATCTTCTTTTGAATGGAAACATTAAGATTGTGATGAGCTTAAAAAAATTATTCATTGATAAGGCCATCTCTAATTTTTTTTCTAATTATTGTGAATATGGTTTTCAGCTTCCAACGTGTTCTTAGAAACATTTCTAAAGACATTCCAATTCCAAGTCTTCAAAAAACCCGTAATGTATTTTCTAAAGAGTAACCCAATGAGAAGTAGTAAATTCAAGATTCCAATTATTTGCAATAAACTCCATAAAATTCACATGTTGTTCCCGCACATTGAGGAAACAAAAATGAACTTCAATCATTTTTTGATTGAAACAAATTTTGATCAATAAAAGAGTGCGATTTGAACCCAAAATACTCTAGTGAGCAACCTCGGTAGAATGAAATGTTTCCATTCAATTATGACTGATAAAAACACGATCCAACCTTTCAAATATTTGTTTCCATTTAAATAAGTGACTCCTGCATGTTACTTCAAAATAATCATTGTCGAGAAGGAAGGATGTCTCCAACCCTTCATCTAAAAAGAAGAAATAATAGCATTAAGGTCACCACCCACCACCTACAGGAAATCAGCCATAACAAAAATTTTTCTCATGTTACACCATACCTCCTCTCTAGTAAAAATAGTACATCCTTCATTCATGATAGTGGTTTGCAGAATGCAATTAAGCGTTTTAACTTCCATGGGTAAAATTTGAGGATTTTTTAACAAAAGCTTCTCCTCCACATCATGTTTTCATAAGAACCAAATTTTGAGGTTGCAATTATAAACATAATTGTATCTAACCAAATATCTATTGACCTTATCAATATTATTTTCGACAATCATGGGTTCCAAAATAGCAAAACTTCCAAGCCTGTGAATATAGCAAAGATTCAATAATCTATTAGAGGCATTGGCCCGACCCGCAATTGCGCATATATTTTATATTCCTTAATGTACTTGATCCAAATTTTATTAAGTGTCTAGTGAGAACAAATCAAATATGATAAAGATTAAAGAAAAAGTTTTCTCACTATGGGGTACTACGCAAATATATGTATCGTTTCATTTAATACAATTTTTTTTTAAAAACCCCAACATCAATCCCACGAGGAAGCCAAAAATAATAATACAATGAAAGGAAATACAAGAGTTTTGACTTTAAGAAAACTTTACGTAAGATTACAACAACTATCTGAAGATGAAAATTATGTTTACTAAATTCTGCAACATGCCAGTAAAAGTAAATGTAATGATTTAGAAAACATATAAAAAGAAACTTTCTCTTTGCCAATAACTCACAATCAGTGCAGGATTTTAAAGTAAATGACGGACCTGTAAAAACATCATCACAATTTTTAGGAATAAAAGAAGTTTTAAACAAAATCAAGATCACTTAGTTAATTAATTCATATTGCAAAGCTAAAGAAAGAAACCTACTCACGAAGCATGGGGATAAGAAAACAAATCATATATATAAAACTCCAATCTAAAGTACAAAACTTAAAGACAAAGATNTCAAATTTACTAATAAAGTTTTCATGAAGTTCATTTTCATATGGATATTCTAAGTGGGTTTAATATGNATATTATCAAATTTACTAATAAAGTTTTCATGAAGTTCATTTTCATATGGATATTCTAAGTGGGTTTAATATGAAAAATTGCAATTTTTCTTGAAAATAATAAAAAATCAGAAATCTTAGACTTCACTGTTAGATATTCTTATACCTCTAGTAATAACTTGAGTTATTTTTAAATTTTTCTTAAGTTGTGCAATGATATTTAGTATACCAAAATATGGAAATCTAGAAGTTAAATTCTTTACTATAAGTCATATTTTTATGTAGTAAAAGAGTTACTTGAGGACAAGTAACATTAAGTTCGGGGACATTTGATGCACAAAAAATATATACATTTTTAGACCTATATTTTATACTCATTTTTGGTGATATTGCGCTTTAAAGGAAGATTATTTTCTTGTTTTATTGCAGGTTGATGATTTTTAGCACTTGAAGCAAAAAGAAAGTAAAAAAGATGGAATTTGGAGTGAAAATGCCATTTTGGAAGAAAAACTCAGCACCGACAATGCCAGCAAGGACGCCGACNATGTTTTATTGCAGGTTGATGATTTTTAGCACTTGAAGCAAAAAGAAAGTAAAAAGGATGGAATTTGGAGTGAAAATGCCATTTTGGAAGAAAAACTCAGCACCGACAATGCCAGCAAGGACGCCGACGGCGCCAACATGAAGTAAGAGTAGAATATAAAGGACATCAATGGGCGTCGATGGCGTCAAAGTCCGTGTTGGGTGAATTTTTAAAAGATTCGATGAATTTGAACACTTTTTAACGAGTTATTGGACATACCTCTTAGAAAACTGATATTATGCTTTATTTAGAGCAAAAATTGATCACAAAAAAGGGGGCTTGTCTGTCATTGAGTTTTCTGGAGTGTTCCATTGTGTCTATTATTTAGTGTGGTGAGTCTAAGTGTGATTTCTCCTAAGAGTTTTAGAGACGGAGAGAAGTGAGAGATTTCTTCGTCTCTACATCTTTGACTAGAGAATATAAAGTCTTGTAAAGAGAGAAAGAGTCCAAGAGAGGCTACAAGGGATTTGATTTGAGTAAGAGTTAAAGATAACTAGTGTTTGTCCATTATTATTGTATAAACTTTTTTCTTATGAAATTCGTATTTTGTCGTATTTTTCTCATGAGGTCTTAATAAATTTCTTTGTCTTTCTCCTTACTCTGAGATATGGTGAAAAGAAGAGATAATTTAGATGTACCAATTTTAAAATATAAAATAAATTGTGATTGTTCACTCCGTTCTTAATTTACTTTTCAATTTGGATAATTGAAATGTTAACATCTGTTGTGAAACATACTATCCAGAAAATGAAGTATGTGTTTTATAACAAAGTGAGAATCACATTTGATTCCATGAAGGAGTGTTTCGTTCATGGAATTGGGTGCAAATAAATATAGAAATATATATTATTGAGCGAAGAATTGGAGATTCTAGGGTGACAGACTAAAATCCTTAATTTGGTCTTAGTGTTTAAGAACTAAAGTGAGAGTTAGCCTTCAGGGAAAGAAAAGTTAGAGCTCTGGAGTGAGAGTTAGTATCCTCCTAGCCTAAACACAGATTTAGAGACTAAACCTGAGATTAGCCAACAACTCTCTATAACACATGAATAAGGGTAGATAATTAACAGTGCTCTTATTTGACACTATATAAATTCAAACCATTTATCTCCCCCATTTAGCCAAAAACTCATTGTAGTGGAAAAGAGGCTTTCTCATATTAGTTAACTTCATCACAAAAATATAGTTTGGTAGTTACTGTTTAACTTTACTTTACAGTTTTGCTAGTAGTTGATAATTTAGTTCTGATAACACCTTAATATTTAAAATTAGTGTAGTAAATTTTCTTTATTATTGTGAATTTTCTAATTTAAATTTCATTTTGAATTTAAACCTTCCTTGTGGGATCGATATTTGGGGCTTAAACATAAAGTCTTGTATTACTTGATAACGATACATATACTTGCGTAGAATCCCAACATAAATTGCTTTAATTTCTTATTCATAAAATAAAAAACCAAGTTTTTGGCATCGCTGCAAAGCGGAGTCAACTTTATTAATTTTACACAACTATAATATCGGGAATCATGCGGAAGTGAGAAATATGATGCTGGGGGTTTCTTGTTCCATCGAAAGTCTTAAATAAAGGTGGTATGAAGCCTTCAGGGTATTGGATGAAATCAAAATGAGGTTGAATCCCATTGCTATCTTTAAGTTTATGATTACTATTTTCTTTCATACACAAATGAATGAATTAATGAAATAATTGAGAGTTTTTATCACCCTCCAAAAAATTGATGTAAGTGGCTTTTTGCCTCAGAATATCGATCTTCTTTTGAATGGAAACATTAAGATTGTGATGAGCTTAAAAAAATTATTCATTGATAAGGCCATCTCTAATTTTTTTTCTAATTATTGTGAATATGGTTTTCAGCTTCCAATGTGTTCTTAGAAACATTTCTAAAGACATTCCAATTCCAAGTCTTCAAAAAACCCGTAATGTATTTTCTAAAGAGTAACCCAATGAGAAGTAGTAAATTCAAGATTCCAATTATTTGCAATAAACTCCATAAAATTCACATGTTGTTCCCGCACATTGAGGAAACAAAAATGAACTTCAATCGTTTTTTGATTGGAACAAATTTTGATCAATAATAGAGTGCNCAATGCAATTAAGCATTTTAACTTCCATGGGTAAAATTTGAGGATTTTTTAACAAAAGCTTCTCCTCCACGTCATGTTTTCATAAGAACCAAATTTTGAGGTTGCAATTATAAACATAATTGTATCTAACCAAATATCTATTGACCTTATCAATATTATTTTCGACAATCATGGGTTCCAAAATAGCAAAACTTCCAAGCCTGTGAATCTAGCAAAGATTCAATAATCTATTAGAGGCATTGACCCGACCCGCAATTGCGCATATATTTTATATTCCTTAATATACTTGATCCAAATTTTATTAAGTGTCTAGTGAGAACAAATCAAATATGATAAAGATTAAAGAAATAGTTTTCTCACTATGGGGTACTACACAAATATATGTATCGTTTCATTTAATACAAATTTTTTTTTTAAAAATCCCAACATCAATCCCACGAGGAAGCCAAAAATAATAATACAATGAAAGGAAATACAAGAGTTTTGACTTTAAGAAAACTTTACGTAAGATTACAACAACTATCTGAAGATGAAAATTATGTTTACTAAATTCTGCAACATGCCAGTAAAAGTAAATGTAATGATTTAGAAAACATATAAAAAGAAACTTTCTCTTTGCCAATAATTCACAATCGGTGTAGGATTTTAAAGTAAATGACGGACCCGTAAAAACATCATCACAATTTTTAGGAATAAAAGAAGTTTTAAACAAAATCAAAATCACTTACTTAATTAATTCATATTGCAAAGATAAAGAAAGAGAACTACTCACAAAGCATGGGGATAAGAAAACAAATCATATATATAAAACTCCAATCTAAAGTACAAAACTTAAAGACAAAGATACAAATACTTATTTGGAATGTTCCCCCAAGCACTCCTTTGAAGTTCCCTGAATTCTCTGACTCCAACAACACTTACAAGACTCACAAACTTTAGAAATAATAAAGACTCATAAATAAAACTTCTCACACACTTAACACACTCACACACTATAAGAATCTACAGATCCGACTCTCTTAGCGTCTTTGAATAAATCCATATTTATAGAGTTTTGCAAATGATCAAGGGTTGCTTCAGACATTTCTTTAAGATTCAGCCTCATTCAATGAATCTTCTAGAAAACAATCNCTCTACAGATCTGACTCTCTTAGCGTCTTTGAATAAATCCATATTTATAGAGTTTTGAAAATGATCAAGGGTTGCTTCAGACATTTCTTTAAGATTCAGCCTCATTCAATGAATCTTCTAGAAAATAGCCGTGGCACCTAGGTGCCCAATTGTCGCGCCTAGGTGCAAACAAATTTCTGTATCTGACGCTTAAGCGCCAGTTCGACTGGTTTGTTTCTTTTCTTCAATTTAGCCCATTTTGCTCTTATTTTGCTTCTAAACTTTTTTTCTTGCACCTGCTACCAAAAGCATAAAAATACCCTTCATTAAAACATAATATCCTAAAAAATTTAGCATAAAATGAACATTAAAAATATGTAAATTCAAAGTGGNTTTATTTTGCTTCTAAACTTTTTTTCTTGCACCTGCTACCAAAAGCATAAAAATATCCTTCATTAAAACATAATATCCTAAAAAATTTAGCATAAAATGAACATTAAAAATATGTAAATTCAAAGTGAATCAATTCGCCTAAATTTAAATGTTACTTGTCCTCAAGTAACCTTTCTTATTATATATAAAAAGTATAACTTATGGGAGTAAGTATTACTTGCAAATTTTTATAGTTTTTCTTTTATAAATGCAATAGTGAAACTTTAGAAAGATTTTTACTAACATGGGTTAAAACTAGAATAAGAAAATATTTGGTAGTCAAATTTAAGAATTCTGATTTCCTGTTTATTTCAAGAATAATTATAATTCGTCATATTAAAGATACTTAGAAAAATTACATGAATATCAAAAAAATTTTACTAGTAAGGATGTTAATACTTCATAAATAAGCTTAGAAATGTAATCAAGTCCCTTTCCTTAAGATNAATCAATTCGCCTAAACTTAAATATTACTTGTCCTCAAGTAACCTTTCTTATTATATATAAAAAGTATAACTTATGGGATTAAGTATTACTTGCAAATTTCTATAGTTTTTGTTTTATAAATGCAATAGAGATTTTTACTAACATGGGTTAAAACTAGAATAAGAAAATATTTGGTAGTCAAATTTAAGAATTCTGATTTTCTATTTATTTCAAGAATAATTATAATTCGTCATATTAAAGATACTTAGAAAAATTACATGAAAAAGAATATCATAAGAATTTTACTAGTAAGGATGTTAATACTTCATAAATAAGCTTAGAAATGTAATCAAGTCCCTTTCCTTAAGATGATTTAAGTGAAGCCAATTTTTCATAAAGCATCTCCTCAAATTTCTTCTCAAATATATTTTCTTTTTTTTTCTTTCTTTTTATATTTCTTTTCTTTTTCTTTCAGGGTCATTTTCAATCCTTTTTTCTTATTTTTNCTTTCTTTTTATATTTCTTTTCTTTTTCTTTCAGGGTCATTTTCAATCCTTTTTTCTTAATTTTTTATTTCATATGAGGATTACTATATCTGAATAACCTTTAATGATCTTGAACTCCACCATGCTCTTTTTTAAATTAAAAACTTTTCACATTTCCTTACTTGATTAAATGTTTATTATACTTGAAAAATTTTTTTCATAAAGTCTTAATTCTTTCTTTTCAAATAAAAATCAAATGTCTTTAACATTCCCAAAAAATATGATTTTCTTTCTTTTAAATAGTAAAAGCAAAGTTTTATATTCATACTAAATATCTCAAATCCAAAATTAATTTTAATATTAAAAAATTTTACTTAAGTTTACTATATTAATTATAAACTCAAATATATAGTTATGTCAAGCTATNAAAAAATCAAAGGTCTTTAACATTCCCAAAAAATATAATTTCTTTCTTTTAAATAGTAAAAGCAAAGTTTTATACTCATACTAAATATCTCGAATCCAGAATTAATCTTAATATTAAAAAATTTTACTTAAGTTTACTATATTAATTATAAACTCAAATATATAGTTATGTCAAGCTATATCAACATACCATAGGTTCAATTAAAATAAATTTTGAAAATATATTTTACTTAGGACAAATAAGGTTTAGTTTTAAAAATTTTCTCCCTTCCCCCAAACTAAAATTTTAAACTAGTTTAAGACACTTAAGTATATAATAAACATGAAGAAAGAGAAAATTTTAAAATTTTTAAATAGGGGAACAATATAGGTACAATNCTTAAAAATTTTCTCCCTTCCCCTAAACTAAAATTTTAAACTAGTTTAAGACAGTTAAGTATATAATAAACATGAAGAAAGAGAAAATTTTAAAATTTTTAAATAGGGGAACAATATAGGTACAATAAAAATAAGTGTTGAGTAGTAGACAATTTAAATTAAAAACAAATATATCATGAAAATTTGCAATGTAAAAAACTACTCTAACACATATCTAGTTATAAGCAAAAAGAGTAACAAAAGTAGCAGTGAAAATAAAAGTACAGAGCAACAAAACATACATAAACAGTCCAATATGAGAAAGATCTAAAAATCATAACTACTGTAGAATAGAAAATAAAGTATAATCCTCTTTCTCATCATCATCATCAAAATCAAATGAGATATCTTCATCCATAGATTTGTGTCTCTCAAAAGGTGTAAATCGAGGGCATGTAGGAAATTCAACAGATGATCTCCCTTCATGAATTTCACTAATGCCTCATCATAATCAGCTTCATAGTCACTCTTCTTTCTAAAAAAATCTGTCATATGATAAAATTTATTTTCCATACCTTCCATACAACACTGCATAAAAAATATATCATTCTGGTGTTCCAAATATCTCTCAGTCAACACATTCCAAAACCCAGTTGGAAGGTCTAGAAGTAGAAGGCCTAAAAGTAGAAGCAGAAGGCCCACCTTGAACTCTATCTCTAGGTCGTCCGTACACATTAACATTAGCCTTTACAATGGGCTTAAGTGACTTCAACTGCTATTCTCAATGTTCAAAATTCACTCCAATGTCTTTGCAAATAGTAAATATCAAAGATGGAAATCCAAGGCAAGAAGTAGTAGTAGCTCTCGTAGAAGAAAAATAAGAGAGCCCACCTTTATAGGTTTCCTCTCTTGAATGCAGTAATTTAGTATGGCTCTTTCTCTAGTCACTTCACTTAAATGATTTGAAGGAAGAAGATGAGCAGAAATAAAATAATGCTATGCCATTGAAGTGGCATTGAGCTTGGAAGAAGAAAAATTTACCTTAAGGTCATTTTGAATCTTCCAGGCTCCACATCCATCAGTCAAATATGTCACGATCTGATCCAAATATACCTCAGAAGGTGTATACTCAAAATAGAAACAATCAATTGTAGGTGACATAACATATATCACATTACTCCTCTCATCAGTAAACTCTACTCCTCTTCCTCAAACAAACACCTCATCATCATCTGCTTCAAGTANCTACCTCAGAAGGTGTATACTCAAAATAGAAACAATCAATTGTAGGTGACATAACATATATCGCATTACTCCTCTCATCAGTAAACTCTACTCCTCTTCCTCAAACAAACACCTCATCATCATCTGCTTCAAGTAAGTTTGCATAAAATTCTCGAACCACGATGATGATGGCAATAGCAGTAAAATAGCAGAAACTTTCCCATTGATGAGCCCCAATTATATTCTCTATAGCTCCACCAGGTCTATAAAATCTTTGCTCCGAAATAAATTTTCTCGAAGAAGCAAATTAGTTATAACAAATTTGTGCATTAAAGTTGACAAATTTGGAAATGTAATAGGATTCTTTTCCCCTTACTTTGTCTTAAGATCCATCTAAAATAAATTTGTAGAAAAATTTTGACAAATTTTAAAATTAAGATACAAGGATTTCTACAAGTTTTTTCATGCTAATAAAGCTTAGATCCATGGATTTTTAACCACTAAATCAAATATTTTTGCATAGTTTTGGTNGGATCCATCTAAAAAAAATTTGTAGAAAAATTTTGACAAATTTTAAAATTAAGATACAAGGATTTCTACAAGCTTTTTCATGCTAATAAAGCTTAGATCCATGGATTTTTAACCACTAAATCAAATATTTTTGCATAGTTTTGGTCTCTACACAATGTATGAAAAATTCATGGTGAAATTGCAAAATAACTATTCTAATATGTAGATCTAACCTTGAGAAGATGAAATCGTGTGTTTTTGAGCCAAGAAACTTGAAGATCGGAGCTCTATGAAGCACCCTAGGACCAATTTTCGTGAAAAAGACAAAGAAGAAGGAGCTTGGGCGTCAATAATGGGTGAAAATTTTGAGTTTCTGCCAGTTCAGTCAAGTTGTGCAGATGGTCTGGCACTTAGGCACTAGACCCAAATTTTTATTTCCTTGGCTTTTAAGTATATCACAATAAGACTAAGCTTTTTAAATCAAAATCACTCATTAATTTAACATCACACCTCATGTTTTTCCCAACATCTTCTATCTTCCAAATTTTAATATGAAATTAATTCTAACATTCTAACATAGGGTTTACACAAACATAACTTTCATTAATAAACTTTCAAACAATAACACAATATCACACACAAACATAATCAAGCAAACCAACACAAGCGAACTAACACACAATCAACAACAAATAAAGTAGCACACATAACACATCCTTTATTAAAATAAACATAAACATGAAACACTCTAGAATCCTATTCTAATGATCAATCCATCTTGATTTCATTCTCGCAACCCTTCTCACATGCCAAATATCTATGATCAAATGTGTATAAGACAGGGGCACTAGGCAATTCCATATCCGTCTTTTTATCAATCCATTTGTTCTTGTTTTACATGGATACCTAATAATCTTGATAACTAGCCAAGTAGTCGGATTGAAGTTTCATATGCCATTTTAAGTGCTCATACTAGTGATACGTCTCATGCAACTTGTTGTGTAGATTGGAAAGCACCTCTTCAATCTTGCTCGACTTGCCCGTCACCTTTTCCAAACTCAGTGCTAAGAACACATTGAAATAGGTTTGAGCATCATTGTGCAAAAAACTTATTTCCAATGGAAATTTTATTCTCTCTATTCTCCNTCTCGACTTGCCCGTCACCTTTTCCAAACTCAGTGCTAAGAACCCATTGAAATAGGTTTGAGCATCATTGTGCAAAAAACTTATTTCCAATGGAAATTTTATTCTCTCTATTCTCCATGGAAGCATGTACGATCTCAAAACTTTTCTAAAGTCTTTTCTTTGGAAAAAAAATCAAAGGTATGAAGATTAGGGACGAAGGCTAGACAGTTTTATGGAGAATACATGGAGAAAAACTGCTTGGGGGCGGTTTTCCCATGTTCAGAAACTGTGGCGCCTAGGCGNCAAACTTTTCTAAAGTCTTTTCTTTGGAAAAAAAAAATCAAAGGTATGAAGATTAGGGACGAATGCTAGACAGTATTATGGAGAATACATGGAGAAAAACTGCTTGGGGGCGGTTTTCCCATGTTCAGAAACTGTGGCGCCTAGGCGCTAGCTTCACAAGGCTTTGCCGCTTAGGCACCAATTTTTAATGCATAGGCGCCAGTGTCGTAGTGAACACTGATTCGTCTAATGTCAAATTTCTTCAATTTCCAATCATGTTCAATAACTTAAATAGTGTTTAAAAAGTGCTACTAAAGCAAAGGAAAGCTACGATAATACAACAATAACAAACATGAATCAAATCACACAAATAGATTATGGGTTGCGTCCCACAAAGCGTTTGGTTTAACATCGTTAGCCCGACGTATCTGAATGTTTTACTCGGATAGCCCGACATTAAATTTTCTTTGTAATAAGGTTTGTTTTCTCCAATGTAAGGTTTCAACCTANTAATAACTTAAATAGTGTTTAAAAAGTGCTACTAAAGCAAAGGAAAGCCACGAAAATACAACAATAACAAACATAAATCAAATCACACAAATAGATTATGGGTTGCGTCCCACAAAGCGTTTGGTTTAACATCGTCAGCCCTACATATCCGAATGTCTTACTCGGATAGCCCGACATTAAATTTTCTTTGTAATAAGGTTTGTTTTCTCCAATGTAAGGTTTCAACCTATGTCAATTTACTTTAATTATAAGTTCATTTTTGGATCTTTAATCTCCACAACCCCATAAGAATAAACTCTTTTCACAATAAATGACCCCATCCACCTGAACTTAAGTTCTTAGAAAAATAATTTTAATCGTGTTTTGTATAATAAAACTTCTTGTCTAGGCTTAAAATTCTTCCTTAAAATCTTTTGATCATGCCAAATTTTCATCTTTCTTAATAAATTTTAGCATTTTTGTAAGAATCATTCTTAATTTCCTAGAGCACATTTAATTGCAATAATCATTTTTCTCTAGCATCCTTTAAATTATAATTAAATTCTTTTATTGCTCAATAAGCATTATGCTCTAACTCGACTGGTAAATGACAGGTTTTTTCAAATATGATCCTATATGGAAAAATCGCTATAGGAGTTTTATAAGCCCATAATGCAAAATCAGGTCTATTTGATCAATCAGTTTGTTTAGGATTTACAGTTTTCTCCAAATTTCTTTTGATTTCACGATTCGATACTTCTGCAAATCCACTAGCCTAAGGGTGATAAACTATGACAATCCTATTTTTAATGCCATATTTTCTANCCAATCAGTCCGTTTAGGATTTACAGTTTTCTCCAAATTTCTTTTGATTTCACGATTTGATACTTCTGCAAATCCACTAGCCTAAGGGTGATAAACTATGACAATCCTATTTTTAATGCCATATTTTCTAAGTAATGTGTCCATTCTAAAATTCTTAAAATAACTTCCTCCATCAGTAATGATCACACTTGGCATTCCAAATATAATAAAAATATTTTTTTTAGAAATTTTGAAACACTCAAAGCTTCACAATGAGGCAAGGCTATTGTTTTAATCCATTTAGACATATGATCCACAACTAATAAGATATATATCTTTCCTTGAAGATGGTACAAATAGTCCCATAANATAATGATCACACTTGGCATTCCAAATATAATAAAAATATTTTTTTTAGAAATTTTGAAACACTCAAAGCTTCACAATGAGGCAAGGCTATTGTTTTAATCCATTTAGACATATGATCCACAACTAATAAGATATATATCTTTCCTTGAAGATGGTACAAATAGTCCCATAAAATCTAAACCCCAAACATAAAAAATTTCAACTTCTGAAGTAAAATTTAGGGGCATTTCATCTCTTTTAGAAATATTGCCTACTCTCTGACATTGATCACAAGTTTTCACATAATTATTAACATCCTTGAACAATGTAAGCCAATAAAATCTAGCGTAAAATTTTAAATGCGGTCTTATCTATTCCAAAGTGTCCCCCAAATTCAGATTTATGACATTTTTATATAATTTATAGGGTTTCATTAATTGGTGCACATCTTTGAATGACTGAATCACGACATCTTTTATATAAATAAGGGTCATCCAAGAAATTAAACCTTGCATCATACATAAATTTCTTTTTCTGGTGGCTTGTTGGTTCGTATGGTAGAATATTACTAACTAAGTAGTTAATTATATCTGCATACCACGGTAAATGCCACTTAGCAACATGATGGAGTTGTTCATCAAGAAAATTCTCATTTATGTTATTCTCATTGCTCTTTTGATTGTCATGTTTAAGTCTTGACAGATGATCAATAATTTTATTATCAGATCCTTTACTATCCACTATCTCAAAATCAAATTCTTGCGAAAGTAGAACACATCTGATTAATCTTGGTTTTGCATCTTTTTTTGACATAAGATCTTTGATATCGGAATGATCAGTATGCAGAATCCATTTAGCTCCAAGTAAATATATTCTAAATTTATCAAAAGCATATACTATTGTCAACAACTCTCTTTTAGTTGTTGTGTAATTAATTTGAGCTTCATTAAGAGTTCTGCTGGCATAATATATAACTTTAAAAGTCCTATCATATTTTTTTCTTAAAACGGCTCCAATAGGATAATCACTTGCATCACATATTAATTCAAACAGTTTTTCCCTGTCATGTGAAACAATGATAGGTGTAGTAATTAACTTTTGCTTTAATAAAGAAAATCATCATTAAAATTAAACTTAGTATCTTTCTTCAAAAGAAGGCATAGAGGCTTAGCAATTCTAGAAAAGTCTTTAATATACCTCGTATAAAATCCAGCATGTCCTAGCAAACTTCTTATAGCAGTTACTGAATAGGAGGTTGTAATGCAACAATAATTTGAATTTTTTCTTCATTAACTTTCATTCCATTTTTAGAAATTTTATGTCCTAAAGCAGTCCCTCCTGTGACCATAAATTAATATTTTTCCCAATTGAGAACTAAATTTATTTCTTCACAGCACTTTAAAACCCTTGCTAAATGATCTAAGCATGAATCAAAAGAGTTTCCAAAAACAAAGAAATTATCCATAAACACATCAATTCCTTTATTAATTAAGTCACAGAAAATAGACAACATACACATTAGAAAAGTTGTAGATTTTTATACATAATGTGGAATTGAATAAGACCAACCCATGCACTATCAGATATAGGATAAATAATCTTAGCATCTAACCACTTTAAATTTTTTTTACCATTTTTTTCATCATAGGATTTATTCTTCTTTGAGGATCAGCCCCAGATTTACATTTATCTTCCATTAAAATTTTGTGCATACAGATTGAATGATTGATTCCCTTAATATCTACTAACGTCCAACCAAAATCTTTTTCTATAATTTCTCAATGTCTCCAATAGTTTTTATTCTTGGTCTTTAGTTAAATTTAAGGATATTATAACATGTAAAGTTGATGAATTTCCTAAGAATGCATACTTTAAATGCGTAGGAAATATTTTCATCACAAGTTTAGGAGTTTTTTCAATTCAAGGGAATAGAGATTTATTATTTTCAGTAATATCCAAAATCTCAAAATTTTTCTGAACATAATTTGTATCCTCAACATTTATCTCTAATGATTTTTCTTCAAAATCACTTTAGATTCATTATGTATTTCTTCCTAATCTCATATCACTTCATTTCTTTCCTCAGAAATGACTTCACATTTTTCTCGGTAATGTTTAGCAATCATAAAATTCATAATAACAATCCTATAACATTTTTCTCTAACACGATTCTTCATTGACTTTAAAACAGTAAATGTTACGTCTTAGTCATTAACTCTCATGGTCAACTCTCATTTATGCACATCAATCATAGCATGTCTGATAACAGGAAAATGTCTCTCCAAAATAATAAGAATTTATTTATTATCTTCTATATCGAGCACAATGAAATCCACATTGAAGATAAATTTATCCACCTTAACAAGTACATCTTCATAACCCCTTCAGAATAAGTAATAGATCGATCAACTAACTGAAGTGGCGGGATAAATCTCTCCTAAATCTAACTTTCAAAAAAATGGATAAAGGCATGAGATTAATGCTACCTCCCAAATNAAATAAGTAATAGATCGATCAACTAACTGAAGGGTTATAGTGGTGGGATAAATCTCTCCTAAATCTAACTTTCAAAAAAATGGATAAAGGCATGAGATTAATGCTACCTCCCAAATTGCGTAAGGCTTTTCCATAAAATTTCTCTCCAATTGCACGGGGTATTGTGAAGCTACCAGGGTCTTTAAGCTTTTGAGGAAGCTTCTTTTGAATTATTGCATTACATTCTTCACTCAGTGCAACAGTCTCATAAGTTTCAAACTTTCACTTCTTGTTTAGTATATCTTTCATAAATTTGGCATAACTCAACATTTGTTCCAAAGCTTCNACTTTTGAGAAAGATTCTTTTGAATTATTGCATTACATTCTTCACTCAATGCAACAGTCTCATAAGCTTCAAACTTTCACTTCTTGTTTAGTATATCTTTCATAAATTTGGCATAACTCAACATTTGTTCCAAAGCTTCTGCAAACGAAATATTGATTGTAAGCTTCTTAAATATCTCAAAAAAATTTGAAAATTATTGAACAAGCTTTTGATGTCTAAGTCTTTGAGGAAAAAGGGGTGGTGGTTTTTCTAAATCATTTTTAGTTGTAGAGACAGATCATTCTTGGCCTTTAGAAATAGTTTCTTTAAGTTCTTCAATCTCTCTCTCAACTTCAATCTTTTTTTTTTTACTTGAAACATTTAATTCCTTTCCACTACTAAGTTGAATATCTTTAATTTGTTCTTGTTCCGTTTTTTTTTGTCTTTAGGATTTACTTCAACATTACTAGGATGTTGTTGAACTCACTTTTGGTTGAGGTATAGTTNAACTTGAAACATTTAATTCCTTTCCACTACTAAGTTGAACAGCTTTAATTTGTTCTTGTTCCGTTTTTTTGTCTTTAGGATTTACTTCAACATTACTAGGATGTTGTTGAACTCACTTTTGGTTGAAGTATAGTTNGGTATAGTTTCCTCCTTAGTAGTCTAGGGGTCTAGCCATAGGACGTTTCTGTTAACTATTCCTAGAGAACTAGTAAAGGAACCCTCACCATTAGAAACTTTAAACTGATCTTTGCTCAATTTAAAGTTTCACATATTAGTCTTAACCTCTAACATTTAGTAGGTGGGATCAGTCTAGGGGAGCTTAAAGGGAGTCCCCATATGACTGTTTGACCTCAGGGTGGATGGTGTGGCCTTTATCAGTTTCACACACACAGACACACACACACACACACACACACTTGATTCTCCTCACTTACACTCACAACCTTAGGTTTTAGTTAAATATGCTTAGTTGGTCCTTTAACTTTTTTGAAAACTCATGTTAGATGGTCCCCTAGGCCNAGTATAGTTTCCTCCTTAGCAGTCTCGGGGTCTAGCCATAGAACGTTTCTGTTAACTATTCCTAGAGAACTAGTAAAGGAACCCTCACCATTAGAAACTTTAAACTAATCTTTTCTCAATTTGAAGTTCCACATATTAGTCTTAACCTCTAACATTTAGTAGGTGGGATCAGTCTAGGGGAGCTTAAAGGGAGTCCCCATATGACTGTTTGATCTCAGGGTGGATGGTGTGGCCTTTATCAGTTTCACACACACACACACACACACACACACACTTGATTCTCCTTACTTACACTCACAACCTCAGGTTTTAGTTAAATATGCTTAGTTGGTCCTTTAACTTTTTTGAAAACTCATGTTAGATGGTCCCCTAGGCCACTAGCCCTAGACTAGGGTTTAGCTGAGACCAATACATTGAGGACCAAATTAGAGAGTTTTATTGCTCCATGACTTAAGTAGGGTGGTTGTGTGGTTGACAACCCCAATCCTACCAAAATACCCAATTTAGTCTTTTACCCCCAAAACCTACCCTAATTTACCAAACTACCATTGAAACCTCAACTTTGACCAAAATCCCCAAAAATTATCCAAAATACCCAACTTTGTTCAAAAAATCATTTCAAACAATTTGAAACCACCAAAATTGCCCAAAACACCCCAAAATTTTCAAAATTACCAAAATACCCCTGATTTTTCCAAAATTACGAAAACCTAAACTGTCCCAAAACTTTCAAAATCATTTCAAATGTCCCCAAAACTAATTTAAACCACTCCATTGAGCCCAANTAACTTTGACCAAAATCCCCAAAAATTATCCAAAATACCCAACTTTGTTCAAAAATCATTTTAAATAATTTGAAACCACCAATATTGCCCAAAACACCCCAAAATTTTCAAAATTACCAAAATACCCCTGATTTTTTCAAAATTACCAAAACCCAAACTGTCCCAAAACTTTCAAAATCATTTCAAATGTCCCCAAAACTAATTTAAACCACTCCATTGAGCCCAATTTGACCAATTTTTACCAAAAGTCCCAAATTGCCCTTAAAAGTCCAATTACCTCAATTTACCACCAATGTCCACCAATTTGATCCCAATTTTCCCTAATTTCAATTATAAACTCAACTTCATCATACCTAAAGTTGATTGAAACCAAATTCAAGCCCAATTGAATCCAATTTTAAGCTCAATTTCAATCTCAATCCCAAAATCCCCAGTTTGATCCTAAACTAAAATTTTGCTAAATTGAACCTTCAAACCTATCCAATTACCTTAATTGTGAATCCTGAACTCTTTACAACACTTCCCCACATCAAATTGAATTTGTAATTGGCCTTGGTCAAGCCTCAATTTCACTCAAATTCAACTTGTCCCAATTTTGCCTCAAACTCCAATTTCCACCAAATTGAACTTTATAACCCCAAAATTTCCACTCAATTNGTTTCAATCTCAATCCCAAAATCCCCAGTTTGATCCTAAGCTAAAATTTTGCTAAATTGAACCCCCAAACCTATCCAATTACCCTAATTGTGAATCCTGAACTCTTTACAACACTTCCCCACATCAAATTGAATTTGCAATTGGCCTTGGTCAAGCCTCAATTTCACTCAAATTCAATTTGTCCCAATTTTGCCTCAAACTCCAATTTCCACCAAATTGAACTTTATAACCCCAAAATTTCCACTCAATTAGTATTCAAAACTCTTCATGGCAATCTCTTGAACCAATTTGAACCATCAATTGGGTCTAACTAAAGCCTTAGCCCAATTCAAACCTAAGGTTGGCCAACTGCACCAAAATTGTCCATGAGCCAAAATCCATCAAATTGAGCTTCCAAATTAGCTCAAAATCACTCAATCTTTTTTCTAAAATATTCGTGACAAACATCCAAGTCAAGTTGCTCAATCAATTGGACCCAATTCAAGCTCAAGCCCAAGTCTAGTCCAACTTGAACCCAAAATGCCCAAAATTTAACCCATGCACCAAAGTTGACCAAACCAAATCAAACTGATCAAATGAAAGCCACCACAACCAGTATTTTGAGTCTAGTGATAAGACTAGACCCACCTAGGACACTCTATATGAGCTATGGACCAATGATCCCTTAACTTAAGGGATCTCCTCCCATATTTGTCTTAAACCAAGATATCTTTGCCATCAACCTTAACCATTTAGAGTTAATCATCATTAACCCTCTCCTAGCTCCCTTGACTTCTCTGACCACCACCCCTGGCCCTGTTGGCCGGCCTAGTGGTCGAAAAACCCCAAACCAAGAGCCACCCTCCCAAAATCCAAACCCAAATTCACCCATTCAATTTGACTCATCCCCATAGGTTGACTGCACTCTTCCGCCCTCCACATAGGCAACCAAGTGCACTTGAATTGAATCCCTGAACCCACCTCCTCCACAACCAAATGGGAGGATAACCAAAAACTAAACAAAACTCTACCAAAATCTCACCTGACCTCCTTGCAACCTAGAGAAACTGATCCGCACCAATCTTGAGCCCTAACTCCCTTTGCATGAGTTCAATTTTTGAGCTCAAAATTAGGTTAATTCCGACCACATTTCTCCACACCTCCACAGTCCACCAAACTCAAATTAATTGGGCCCACACCATCCCCAGACTGAGAGGAGTTTATCCCCCACAAAAGCCCCATCATAGAGAGCCTCTAACCTAGCTCAAGGCCAACACCTGAAAACCACTTTAGTCAAAATCATACCTAAGCAATTCACCACCTACCAACAATTCATCTGGAGACTCGTTGGACTCCTCTAAAGCTTATCCAACCATCTGATTGAGGCCAGATCTCTCAGACAAAGGTATTGAAATCTCCCAATTTGGTTCTCCATGCATATATACTGTATTTCATGCTCGATCAACCATATAAATAGGTTCTTCTTGGGTAAATGAAGTTGTAGGAACAAACCCAAAGTGATATGGTTAAGTCCAGCTCGAGATCTTAAGGTTTGAAGTTGAATGGCTTATGGGTTAGGTTAATCAGGGACGATGACGGAGAGTTGTCCGATCGCGTGTGTATTGGATGGACAGACGAGATCAAGCCGGACAAACTCTTGTACGCGAACTGCTGGCTGACGAGGCAGCTACGTGGCTGGTGGCGTCAGATCAGAGTGTGTTGCGCGTAAAGCTAGATGCGTTGTAGGTTGACGCGGCAGCTGAGTTGGATAAGTAGAAAAATAGGAATTTTCTGATTTAATTTAATGCCAAAACTTCATAAATTCATAATTTTGCATAGAAAAATCACAAAAATAAAATAAAAATACTATTTTGCTTAGCGAACGAGAATAATGTGGACCAAAAATAAAAATTATTTGTTGAGTCTCTGATTTTTAATTAATTAAATAGCCTCTGAGGTATGAATTGATTAAATATTATTTATCAAAGCATGAAACTTTGGGGTTCATTCAACATGACAGAGGGGATGTTCTCTAATTTTTTCAATGTCAAAGAGCATCTCTATGCATGTAACCGTAATTTCCAAGCTTAGATGGCTATTTTGACTTAAATTAATTGTACAAATTAAAATATCACTTGAAAAATTATTGGATGAATTTTAGTAGGTTCCCAATAGTTAGGGAAGCTTGTGAAAAATATCAGGATAATATGAATAATTTTGTATATTTTTATAGCTAGCTAAATGCCTAAAACTTGTATTAAGTTATTTTATGTTATCGTGTTAAAGGAAAATGTTATAGGATGGTCATTATGGATTATATGATTGCTAAACTTTACCAAAGAAATTTAATGTTTTCTTCAACAGGTTTTAACAATACAACTGACTAATTTGTAAAGTAAATGAAAAGCCGGTAAAAATATCATCACAACTTTTAAGAATAAAGATAGTTTTAAACAAAATTAAAATCACTCACTTAATTACTTCATATTACAAGGAGAAAGAAAGAAAACTACTCACAAAGCATGGGGATAACAAAATAAAATATATTTATAAAACTTCAATCCAAAGTACAAAATTTAAAGACAAAGATACAAATACTTATCTGGAATATTCCCCCAGGCACTCCTTTGAAGTTCTCTAACTTCTCTAACTCGAACAACACTTATAAGACTCAAAAACTCCAGAAATAACAAAGGCTCACAAAGAAAACTTCTCACACACTATGAGACTCTATAGATCGGACTCTCTTAGCCCATTAGAATTAATCTGTATTTATAGAGCTTAAAAAATGGCTAATGGTTGCTTCAGACATCTTTTCAAAATTCGGCCTCATTCATTTCTAGAAAATAGCGCCCAACTATTATGCCTAGACGCCAGCCAATTTATGTATCTGACGCCTAGGCGACAGTTCGGCTGATTTGGTATTTTTCTTCAATTTAGCCCATTTTGTTTCTTTTTTCTGTATTTATGCTCATTTTTGCTTCTAAATTCTTTTAATTACACCTACAACCAAAAACATAAAAATATCCTTCATTTAAGCATAATATCCTAGAAAATTGAGCATAAAATATACATAAAAAATAGATAATTTTAAAGTGGATCACACATCTAGCTTAGCAATACCTCTAATATTTCAAGTCAAAAAGTTATACATTATTTTTGGAACCTTTCCCCATAGTCACCTTAAGAGGAGTTCCACATTCATGTATAACAAGAATTCCAGCTGAAGAGGTCACTTCATAATTATGCATGGCGTTAG
>JXCR01147241.1:0-20648 GCA_002079205.1 Phalaenopsis hybrid cultivar
GAAATGCCTCTGAATTTCATGTTAGAAGTTGAGATCTTTGATGTTTGGGGATTAGATTTCATCGGACCATTTATTCCTTCATTTGGGAGCTTATATATATTAATTGTAGTAGATTACGTTTCAAAGTGGATTGAAGCACAAGCTTTACCTTGTTGTGACGCTAAAAGTGTTTCAAAATTTTTAATGAAAAATATTTTCACTAGATACGGAATGCTTTACCTTGCTGTAACGCTAAAAGTGTTTCAAGATTTTTAATGAAAAATATTTTCACTAGATACGGAATGCAAGAATGATTATCACTGACGAAGGATCCCATTTTAGGAATAAATATATTCAGAGATTGGCAGAAAAGTTTAATATTATTCATAAGAATTTCTACTACTTATCACCCTTAAACTAGTGGATTAGCTGAAGTTTCTAATAGAGAGATTAAACAAATACTTACCGCTTATCACCCCCAAACCAGTGGATTAGCTGAAGTTTCTAATAAAGAGATTAAATAAATACTTGAGAAAATTATAAACCCTGGTAAAGTAGATTAGTCCACTAGACTGGATACCGCTTACTTCTAACATGAAATTGGAGCATAAAGCATATTGGACGATTGGAATGACTCCTTACAGGCTACTTATAAAACTCCTATTGGAATGACTCCTTACAGGCTAATTTTTGGAAAGACTTGTCACTTAACAGTAGAATTGGAGCATAAAGCGTATTGGGCGATCAAAGAATTCAATTATAATTTAAAAGATGCTGGTAAGAAGATATTGTTACAAATGAATGAATTGGAAGAATTAAAAAATGAAACTTATGATAACGACATAATTTATAAGGAGAAACTAAAGTTATGGCATGATCAGAAGATTAACCAAAAGAACTTTGAACTAGGATAAGAAGTTTTGCTTTACAATACAAGGCTGAAGTTATTCCCTGAAAAATTTTGAACCAGGATAAGAAGTTTTACTTTACAACACTAGGCAGAAGTTATTTCCTGGTGAGGACAAGAAGTTTTGCTTTACAATACAAGGCTGAAGTTATTCCCTGGGAAATTGAAGTCTAAGGACAAGAAGTTTTGCTTTACAATACAAGGCTGAAGTTATTCCCTGGGAAATTAAAGTCTCATTGGTTAGGACCCTTTACTGTGACTCAATTTTGCTTTACAATGCAAGGCTGAAGTTATTCCCTGGGAAATTGAAGTCTCGTTGGTTAGGACCCTTTACTGTAACTCAAGTTTATACTTACAGAGCTGTTGAAATTGAAGATCAAAAGGCTGGAAATAAATTTAAAGTAAATGGACACAGATTAAAACCGTATTTTCAGGGTAAAAGATCAAATTTTAATAAGGTTTTAATGATCAGACAACTGAAATAATACCTGAATAGGTCGGGCTGACGACGTTAAACCAAGCACTTTATGGGAGGCAACCCATAATTATCTTTATTTTTATCACGGATTATAGTAGTTATTATTTAAATTTATTGTTAGTTTATAGTAGTATTAAGCTCTACTACTCTTATTTACCCTTAAATTTGAAATTATCATTAGTTTGTGGTAGTATTGAACTCTACTACTCATATTTATCCTTGAATCATTTGAAATTATAGTTAGTTTGCGGTATTATTATACTCTACTACTCTTATTTACCCTTGAATCATCATAAAAATTGGATCCATAGAGGTTAGTATGTGGTAGAATTGAACTCTACTACTCTCATTTACCCTTGAATCATCATAAAAATTAGATCTATAAAGAAAAATTGGAACGCGTTCAGACCAGAGCAAAACTGTGCAATTTTTGCCTTAGTCGCCGACGGGGTCATTGATTCCGCCGACGGCGGGTTTTTCCCGAGAGTCCAAGCAATTAAATTCTAAAGGCTCACCGACGGCGCCCTCGATGTCGCCGACGATGAGACCGGTGGGATAGCGATTTCTAGAGTATGAATGAGCGGTTTTAAGCGAGATTTACCCCTTTTAAACTTCCAAATTCGATTCCTGGAGTTCATATTTCCCCAAGAATGAAGTGAAACTCTACCAAATTCATCCCTATGGCATCCAATTCCCCTAAAAACCATAGAATGCGAGAGTTCAACCGGAGAAAGTTCATTAGTGCGGAGGCACAACAAATCTTCAATAAGGTAATTGCAAAGAAAAGATTAATCAAGAAATGAGGATTCGTAAATTGAGGATTGAGTAATCCATCGACGGTAATTGAAGAAATGATCATGCGGTGAAGATGGGAAGTGTGTGTTACACTACAACCGTCGTAGTTGTTTCTATGGTGAAGGATTTCTATGTTAATTTGCATGGAATCAACCAGGGAGTTTTTTTATATGTGAGGTAGATGGATAACTTTTACTCCTGCACGAATCAATGAATTATATATGATCAAGAACATTCCTGTCTGCCATTATTCCAACTTCGTCCTGACAAAAAACCAGATGAATGAAATTTACCAATATTTAACAGACAAAACTGAAGGCTGGGAAATGAGAGAAAACGGGTATGTTCGTTTTTCTGTGACACTTCTAAATCTCATTTCTAAACACTGGCACTTCTTCATTTCTGCAAAATTGTTATCGACGACGAGGATCGGTAAATTTTCTAAGGAAAGTGTTATTCTGAATTACTGCATCCAAATGGGACCGTCGATCGATATTGGATCTATAATTGTGAAGACAGTTTTGGGCCTGATCATTCATGGATCAACTTATGGGCTTGGACACCCTTCCATAACTTTCTTACTTTGCAGTCAGTTCCAAGTATCCTATGAAAATTGGGAAAAGGTATTTCTATCTTGGAAGCCTTTGGACCCAACTGAGAGATTCTCAGCCTATGAAGATGAAAATGATATGACTATTTTGGTAGATCAATTGTCTCAAAATTCACTGCCTATTCAACCTTTAGTTCCGGACAAGAAACTAGTGATCCTACGTAAAATCAAGAAATTAGAGAAGGAGGTACAAAATGTTATGAATGCAATTAATAATGTCTCTGATTTCTTTGATCATTTAGATTGGAGGATGAAAGAATATTTTTCTCACTCTGGACATTTAGAAGATAGTTTGATACGGTTGATGAGAAGGACGAAATTGATAGAAAAGGACACTACTGAAGAATTTCCATACTGACCCTTCTATAACCTCTTCGTTCATGTACAATCAATGGGTGATCTCAGAGGAGAATCTAGCACTTAATCTGATGAATAGTATATTTACATTGTTATTTTTTTATCAATCTGTGTAATTTGGTTTGAACTTTATGTTTGATTTGCTTTAGAATTTTGCTTTTAAATCTCTGTATAGTTGAGACTGATCATAGGATGTTTGTTTCAGTGTATTGAGTATTTTGGCTTGGACTGCAATGCTGAATTGATGTATTAAGGTTGAGAAAATACCAAACTTAGGAGTGTTGTGTAACGTATATTGTAACCCTTGGAATTTATATATAATTGTAATGTTTTGTGTTGTGAATGTTTATTTGTGTTAGTACATCATTTAATCACTTAAAATTATGTCTATAATGATTGAACGGATGTCGTTGAGGCTTGAAATTGATCAAAATGACAAAAAATTTGATATTGAACCAATTCAATAGAGCTCGCCGAAAGTGCCCTGGAAGCCGCTGACGGTAGACTTTTCCCTAGACTTAGGATACTAATTATATAGAGCTCGCTAACGGCGCCGACGACGAGATCCTGAAAAAACACCTTTAATCGTGATTTTGACCAGTGAACCGCTACTATTCATCATCCCCTTCCTCTTAAAAATGTAATTTTCAACCTAGGGCTTGAGAGATCTTGGATTTGGGGCGATTTTAAGGCATTTAGACACTAGATTTGATCATCTCTTGGTAAGAGCTTCACTCCAAACTAAAAATATTTGATTTTCATCATGAATTTCTTCCACATTGAAAAGATCCGAAAATTTTGAGAATGTGAAAATATTGGAAAGAAATTCATGGAATTTAGTTTTGAACTCTTAGAATCACTCTTGGAAGCCATTATTTGCATATTTGAAGTATATTTTAGAATTTTTCTATAATGTGATTAGATTGAAATGTCTCAACGACAAAAGAGACGACTTGAGTTCGACGAGTCTCGCTTCGTCAATGCGAAGGCTCAATCGAGGTTTACTTCAGTGTTTGAAGGAAAGAAATGTATATAAGATCGAGTTTTTGAGAGTCGGGGAGGAGAAATTAAACGATTTATTACCAAGCGGAGGTGGGAAAACTTATGTTACACCACTAATAAGGTTTATGCAAATATTGTAAAAGAGTTTTATGCCAACGTGTTCTATTCTGAGGATGGAATAGTTCAAGTGCGGGGATTTTCTGTTGAATTTAGTGCCGCCCGCATTAACTCCTTTTAGGAAGTCCCAGACTCTTATAGCTGTCATTATGAAACCTTCAGTATGATGGAAGGCCCGTTGAATAATGTGATCAACTTTCCCACTGATGGGAAAGGAACATGGAAGATAAAGCAACGAGAACGGGTAAATTTTTCTGCTTCTATGTTGAATGCCACATCTAAAGCATGACACTATTTTATTTCCTTTACTCTATTACTGACCTATCACCATAGTGAGGTAACAAGAGATAGAGCTATTCTGAATTTCTGTATTTAGAACAATAGAAATATAAATGTGGGCAGAATCATTTTTAAGAATATATTGACCACGGTAAGAAGTGAAACAAGTGGAGGTCTAGGACATCCTTGCCTCATTTATGCAGTTTGCCAACTTTCTGGAGTGGAAGCTGGAGATGATGAGGAATGGGTTTACCCTATGAAACCCATTAGTAAAGCAAATTAAAGACATATGAATCCCATGAAAAATGGAGAACTGGGAGTAGAAGTCAAGAACCTTCTACTAGATTTGAAGACTTTTGAATCCCATGAGAAATGGAGAACTGGGAGTAGAAGTCAAGAACCTTCTACTAGTAGAGATGTCCTACAAGTTATGACCTTCCACCTTCTAGTTCCCCTACCCTCTCTGATTTGATGAATGAGTTTCATGAGAAATGGAGAACTGGAAGTAGGAGTCAAGAACCTTCTACTAGTAGAGATGTCCCCTCTGGTTATGACCTTCCATCTTCTAGTTCCCCTACCGTTACTGATTTAATGAATAAGTTGACCTTGCAGCAAAAGAGCATAGAGCTAATAAATGAAAGGATTGGAGGTTTAGAACGTAGACATGATTATGACAGTGAGTACCTTCAGAGGCATTCAGATTTTGAGATAGCTTACTACGAATCAAACCTGACACTACAGAGGTGAGTCTGATGTTACTTTTCCTGAATGCCTTCGATGTACTCAGTATCAGCCCAATCCACCTGCTGAACAAGGAGATGAAGACATAGTTTGGGATTTTGATATCTGAATGTCGTTGATGTACTTGTACTTTTTCTTTTATTTTTGTTATTTTATAATAGAAACAAATGTTTGTCTGTACTTTCATTTTTATTGTTATATTATAATTGGATAGTTTTTAATTATTGTTATAATTGTTTTGTGTGGTAGTTGAAATTCATTAAATCATAATGTGATGTTTTTCATTTTTTACAATTGTTTTGTTTAGTATTGTGGATGTGTTAGCAAAATATTGTGTTTGTTTAATGTTTAGTTTTGTACTTATTTCAAAATTTCATTATCCAGCAAATTCTCTAATGATTTATATATATATAAAGCTTCTAATGTTACAGACCAGGTTAAGTAGAAATTTTGAGAAGGACTGCAAAAATTTCAGAATGATGAAAATGCCTAAAATACTGAGGTATAATTTATATTAAGAAATTTTCTTTCCACGTGTATTATTTCATATTTAAAAATTTAAGTTTGGGGGAGGGAAGAAAAAGATTAACAGTTACATGTTCTCAATTTAAATATTTTCAAAAATTACTAATATGATTTTATGTAGTGAATTTAATTCAGGTAACTATATTTTATAGCTATTTAAATATTATAGTAGATTTAAAGGAATATTTTTGTAAGGAAAATCAATTTTGTAGATTAAGATATTTAGTATAAGAGAATAAGACTATAGTTAACTATTTATAGATTTAAAGGAATATTTTTGTAATGAAAATTAATTTTGTAACTTAAGATATTTTAGTATAAATAAATTTAAAGAGATATTTTTGTAATGAAAATTAATTTTGTAACTTAAGATATTTAGTATAATATTTAAAGGAATATTTTTGTAATGAAAATTAATTTTATAACTTAAGATATTTAGTATAAGAGAATAAGACTGATTTTTGTAGTGAATTTAATTCAGATAACTATATTTTGTAGATATTTAAAAATTATGGTAGATCAAAATATTTTTGTAATGAAAATTAATTTTGTAACTTAAAATATTTAGTATAAGAGAATAAGACTATAGTTAACTATTTAAAGTAAAAGAAACTATATTGAATATTTTTGTAATGAAAATTAATTTTAGTAGATAAAGATATTTTGTATAAGAGAATAAAACTATAGTTAACTGTTTAAAGTAAAGGAAACTATATTTTGAAGTATAAAGAATCTGGAAATTCATTTGAGAAGAAAATATTGGGGCTCAATGATGTAAAAACTATGAAATTACTTATAAGGTAAAGGAATGCTTTGAGTTTCAAATTTAGGGAAAGAAAAGTGAAGATCAAAATCTTATCAAGTAAAGGAATGCTTTGAGTTTCAAATTTAGGGAAAGAAAGGTGATGTTCAAAATCATTAAAAGCTATCTAGATATACTAATCCTCACTTGAAAAAGGAAAACAAAAAAATTGACAACAATCCCTAAAAAGAAAAGAAAAATCTATATGATTGAAAGCAATCCAAATGAAAAAGAGAAAAGAAAGAAAAAAAATATATGAAAGTGAGGAGAAGCTNAATTTGGAGCGAAAAGGACCAAAATGTGAAGATTTGAACTAGGGCGCCGACGGTGAGCCCANTTTTGGAGGCATGCTTAGGAAACTCTTGGAAAAACTCATCCACAACTTTAACAAAAGCTTTTGGCCAAAAATAGGAGCGTAAAGTGTTGGGAGAGTGCAGAGAGCATAATTGTGAGGAATTCTTTGAGAGATTGTAAGAGTGGAGGGAAAGTGAGAGATTTCTTCCTCGTAGAGTGTAACAATTGTGAGGAATTCTTCAAGAGATTGTAAGAGTGGAGGGAAAGTGAGAGATTTCTTCCTCCTTCCACTTCGAAGAAGAATTCTGTGTGCTGTAAAGAAAGAAAGAGATTCAGAGGAACTTCGAGGAGCGCTAGAAGAAGAATTCTGTGTTTTGTAAAGAAAGGAAGAGATTCAGAGGAACTTTGAGGAGTTTGCTTGGGGAGAAATTAAAGATAAGTGTTATTNTGAGTTAATTTAATTACTTGATTTTTTTTTTGAAAATCTCACTATGGTATTTACTTAGATCAAACTTATAGTATTTCTGAATTAAAACTTTACTACAATAGATCATAACNGCCATGAAAATGTTAAAGAAATTGTGATTATCTTTTCACATCGATCTTAATTTACTTTCAATCTGGCCAATTGATTTGTTAACATAAGTTGAGTTTTACAACTAAAGTGAAGATTACATCCAAGATTCATGGAGGTCAAAGCCCTTGGAATTGGGTGCAAATAAATAGGGAAATAAAATTATCGGGCGTAGAGAGGTCAAAGCCCTTGGAAGTTGGGTGCAAATAAATAGGGAAATAATATTATCGGGCATAAAGATCAAAGCCCTTGGAAGTTGGGTGCAAATAAATAGGGAAATATTATTATCGGGCATAGAATTGTAAAAGCCCTTGGAAGTTGGGTGCAAATAAATAAAGAAATAATATTATCGGGCGTAGAATTGGACCAAGCCCTTGGAAGTTGGGTGCAAATAAATAGAGAAATAATATTATCGGGCGTAGAATTGGAGCTCTTGGAAGTTGGGTGCAAATAAATAGGGAAATAATATTATCGGGCGTAGAATTGGAGATTTTCAAAGCCCTCGGAAGTTGGGTGCAAATAAATAGGGAAATAATATTATCGGGCGTAGAATTGGAGATTTTAGATTAGAAGTTGGGTGCAAATAAATAGGGAAATAAAATTATCAGGCGTAGAATTGGAGATTTTAGAGGAAAGTTGGGTGCAAATAAATAGGGAAATAAAATTATCGGGCGTAGAATTGGAGATTTTAGAGTGAAAAGTTGGGTGCAAATAAATATGGAAAAAAAATTATCGAGCGTAGAATTGGAGATTTTAGAGTGACAGACTAAAATCCCCAATTTGGTGCAAATAAATAGGGAAATAAAAATTATCGAGCGTAGAATTGGAGATTTTAGAGTGGAAAGCTAAAATCCTCAATTTGGTCCTATCATTTGGGTGTTGAAGTGTAGATGTTAGCCCTCAGGCAATAAAATCCCCAATTCAATCCTTTCGTTTGGGTGCAAAAGTGTAGATGTTAGCCCTCAGGTGAGGGGGAGGTGGGAGCTCCAAAGTGAGAGTCGGTATCCTCCTACCCTAACCGCAGATTCAGTAATCAAGCATAAGATTAGTCAATGTTTTTTATGCCTGGACCAATGGGTAAATAATAGGTATGCTCCTATTTAGTACAATACAATTTGAACTGATTCACTCTATCCATTCACTATAATTTCTTGACAAGGAGAAGAATGCTTTCTTATATATTGAATATCACAAAAACCTTCATTAGCATAATTAGTTATTTAATAGTTATTAAAATTATATATTTATTTCAATTGCCTACCCTCATTAGTGTAATTAGTTATTTAAGAGTTATTAAAATTACATATTTATTTCAATTGTCTATTAGTGACAACTTTATTAGTATAATTAGTTATTTAAGAATATTAGAATTACATATTTATTTTAATTGTCTATTAGTGATAAATAAGTAATTTGAATCATATAGTTGTGATTAAATATAGCTTTTCTAAAATTTTAGTTCGTAGTTCTAATATTACTCTCTGTGGGATTGATATCTAGGACTCCATTAAAGTCCTATATTACTTGATCGATACGTATACTTGTGTTCATAAGTGTGACTTTACCATTATTGAATATTGTATATATACATCTTTATCGAATCTATAACTGTTGTTAAGTTTTTGGTGTCGTTGCTGAGGAATTAAATCTTTTAGCAGCAGTATTAAATACTAATATTTTTAAGCATATATAAAATCGCTGTCAGTGTTTCATAGTCCCTGAAATTATCTTGAGTTCATTTTGGTTTTATTGTGTTTGCTATGTAGTTCATCTAGTTAATACCCTTATGCTCAGTGAATTTTGATGTTTTGATTATCCCTTAAGTGGGGTAATCATTACTTGATATCTCACTTATGAGTTATATAGGTAAAGACCCTTGGGGACAACTCAACTCAATTAAGGAATTTAACTAATTTGATTTTTAAAGAATGGGTTTGTAGCATTTTGAAAGGTTTCAAATTAATTATAAATTATTTTCTAAATCTCATTAGATAAAATTTTGATTAAGCCTTGTTCACTACTAAGCTCTTAAGATTTAATGGGTAGATTTACAATTTTAAGAAAAAGGATTTTTTAATGTTTATATTCTTAATCATTATCATGAATTAGAAATCATTTTAAAACTATCAATTGAGGGTTTCAAATCATTTGAGTTATGATCTTCCAAAATCAAACCCCTCACCTTAATATCTCCTTATTTAAATACTCTTCCAAATTTCATTAATTTAAGAAATTACATATTTATTCTTTATAAGACAAAAATGGAATTAGTTTCTAACACTTATCTGTTTTATGTTTCAATCTTCAATCAAAGCATAAGTGACATGAAATGGTTTTGACATCAATGAACCACCAGCAACGACATCGATAATAGATTTAAGAGATCCAACTAATCCACTATAAAATGTTTGAATTATGAACCAATCTGGTATAGCATGGTGTGGACACTTTCTTAAGAGTTATTTAAATCATTCCCATGATTCATAAATAGATTCCACATCTAACAGACAAAAAAATGTAATATCATGTCTAAGCTTTGCAGTTTTTTATGGTGGAATATATTTAGCAAGAAATTTCTACACTAAATCACTCCAAGTTCTGATAGATCTAAGTGATAACGAATGTAACCATATTTTATCTTTATCCCCTAGTGAGAAAAGAAAGAATCTAAGTCTTATAACTTCATTTGATATTCCATTATATTTAAATGGAGCACATAGTTTTAGAAAATTAGCAAGATGTAAATTTGGATCTTCAGTTAGTGCTCTCCCAAACTAATTATTTGATATCATTTGGATAATAGCTGGTTTAAGTTCAAATGAATTAGCCACCACAGTGAATTTTTGAATACTACAATGAAGTTCATCCACCGTATGGTTTGCATAATCTCTTAAAGGTCTAAATTCTTCAACATTTTGATTATTTTGATTTGTTATTTCTGGAAATTTTTCGGTAATTTCTAATTTTTTGATTTTTCTAATTGTTCTTTCTAATTCAGAATCGTAAGGCACAAGTCTTGTGGAACATGAACTACACATACATTACTATAAAATACATATAAAATAAAATAAAATAAAAACACATAAACAAGAACTTAATATAAAAACAACACTACAATATTCTTATAATAAATCTTAAATTTTAAATAAGAATTTATAAAAATAGAAATTTTTGCTTTCAAAAAACATCTTTTTAAAATTTTGCAAATTTCTATAATTTTTCTCTCTGACAACGACACAAAAACCTTGGTGTCGATTCTTCGGTGTATATGTAAAATGCGATGTATGCAATTATATATTTAATCTCCTTAATAGTGATTCACAATTTGCAAAAAAAGCTAAAAACTTGATCCAAAGCAAAAGCTCGGTAAATCTTTCACTATGAAGCAAACAAGAATACAATTATAATATTTAAATATGGGATACTACGCAAGTATATGCATCGTTATGAAGTAATATAGGACTTTTTGTTTAAGCCCCGAATATCGAACCCATAGGGAGAATAGCAATTTGCACTTTAGAAATTTAAAAATTTTAGATTAAAAAAATCTACTTCGCAAATATTCTTACATAAACTTAAGATACTATAATAGGAATGAAAATTCAATTCTTTTTCTACTTTTTGGATATATGAAAATAAAGTAAGAAACTAATTAACTTAACTAAATATTTGTGAGATGAAAGCAATATAAGTAAAACAACTTTTTCCTTATCATGAATTAGTAATAAGTGTAGAAATTTTGTTGTGGAAGTATGCTAAATGTGTTGTGCCAAATAGAAGCCATTATATTCTTTAACCTTACTAGAGATGCTATAAAGAATATTGGCTAATCTATAGTTTGAATAGTCTTGAAGACCAGTTAGGTAGGGAAGATACGAGCTCTGACTCTAGAGTTCCCTCTTCTCCCTCCACCTGAGGGCTAACATCTTGTATCAAAACTTAAAACTATAAATCAAATTGGGGGCTTTAGCCTGTCACTCTAAAGTCCTTTAATTCTATACCCTTGAAAAGTTTATTTCTTTTTTTATTTGCACTCAACCCCATGAACTACATTCTCATTCATGAAATCAATATGTGATTCTAATCATTTGTTGGCTGATACAATACTATCTCAGATCTTACATGTTCTCACAAAATGTATTAACATCTTAATTGGCCAAATCAAGAGGTAAATGAAGTGCAAGGTTTCAAATCATCATAACTTTTTCCAACAAAGTATAATACTTTACACAACATTCCTTAAAAACTTAATCACTTATCATTTTAAGAGAAAAGATAATGAAAAAAACTCAGAATCCATAGAGAAAGCACTACCACTCATGAGTTTAAAAGTAAAAATCATGCATACATACAAGAAATCTAATCAACTGTAGTCATAAAGATAAACACTTATCTTAAATCCTCTCCACCAAATGCCTTGAAGTTCCTTTGAATTCTCTTCCTTCACTCACAATATGAACTAACACTCAAAATAAAAAGAAAGTGGCTGGCGGCGGCAGCGACGACAGTTACTTGGATGAATGATGGTTGTAAGATTTAATGGGTGGCTGGCCTCTTTCGGCGGTTGGGTTTGATGATCCAAGCCTTCTTTAATAAAAATCCAAAAGATGACTTGGTGTCTCTATTCAATGAATCATTTAGAAGTTCCTCCTTTCAAATGCCAATTGAATGAATTTTCGTGTCCATGGGATATTTCCCACATTTTTACTAAGGATTGCTTCAAACACTTTTTCAAAAATTCATCTAAATTCAATGAATCATCAAATAACTACTTATGGTGCATAAGCGCGGGGTACCTGGCGCTTAGGCATGACTCTCTGGCTCATAGGCGTGAATCCTGGGTGCTTAGATGCCTTAGTTCATTTTTGCACATTTCTTCATTATTGCTCCAAATTTGACCATTTTTCACTTCTTTTAGCATTTTTCATCCATTTGATTGTACCTGAAAGAAAAACACGCCATATCTAAAAAATATGTATAAAAATGTGTATAAAAATACTATGTATTTTAGGTGTATCAATGTCATAGTGAAAGCATGGCACTACTTTATTTTTGCTCATCTTTTGCCTATAAATCATCTTAGTGAAGTGACCCAAGATAGAGCAACCTTAAACTAATGTATTCAGCAGTTCAAGCCCTTCAATATTGGAGCTTTAATTTATGTTGTTATTGTTAATTCTATCATCATTGCTAATACTGCAGGTTTGGGATTCACATCCTTGATCTTTTGATTGTGCGAGCAGGCTGGAGTTAGATTTGATAGCTTGGAGGAGATACTTCAACCACTCAAGCCCATTACTAGTGTCAATGTGAAATCTTATTCACATCATTCAATTTTTGGCTGGAAAGGTGGATTTTCTAGCAGTTCAAGTGCCTCAACATCTTGAGCTTCTACTTCACGTGCTTTTACATCACAGGGTTAGACTTCTGGATCTAATTCTCAATCACAATTATTAGAAAAGATATTGGACAATGTCAACTATACCACTGATATGGTATTAAATTTATTAAATTTTGCAGAACATATAGATGGACATAAAAGAAGACATAGTGATTATGAGGAAAAATTCCACTCATGTATGGAAAACCTCATTAGAGGTGACCAGAGTGTAGTTTTCCCTCAATATCCAAAATATCCAAAATATCCATCATATGAGCATGCAGCTGTTTGACATAGTGATGAGAGTGATGCTGAGGAGGAAGAGGATGACTAGACTGGTTCTATAGTTCAATTTAGTTTTTATGTATTGTTGTGAACTTTTTGTGGAACAGTTATACTGTACTTATTGTTTTGTTTGTTTGTTTGAGACTATTAGTTTAGTCTATTTTTTGTTTTGTTATACATTATTGTGGTGTATTTATTTTTTTGTGAGTATTTATGTTTTGCTTTTGTGGTAGTAATTGTTTTAGCTGTGTTGTTTAGAGTTTTTAGTTAGTCTATGTTGAACTTAATTCTGAATCCTATGAAGGTTTAAAAAATTGCTAATTTTCATTTAAAAACTTCATGTTTAAAATATTCAAAAGTGCTACCAGATATTTTCTTTATGTTGCAATTGTGAATTTTCTTTTTGTAAGTATGTTTGTTTGTTTTTATACTATCCTCCACTATATAGAGGTCTAATGAATCTCTATATGTTAAGTAAATTAAAATTTGATCAATTTAATTTTTACTCATATTTTTAATTTTTGTACTTGTATATTTAGGATGTAAAAACTCCTGCAAGCATGTTATTTTCAGTTTTTATTCCTACATATATATATGATGCTAAAATGTTTTATCTTATTAAAAATTAAAGTTTGGGGGGGGGATGAGAAACATTTTCTAAAACTTAAATTTTATTTGTTCTCAAATGTGCTACAAATAAATTTGATTTTAATTTGAAAAAATGATTATGTATATAAAGTTATATTATGAAAGTAAAATTTGAATATAGAAATGAGTAAGAGAATTTAGTTGAAACATATAGTAATGAAGAAAAATTTAAAGTTAAAAATTTTTTAGTGTGGANATAATTATCTTTAGTAGGAGAAATTTTATTTTTGAAAAATGTAGAAGAATTAGACTTTTATTTTAAAAACTTAAATTTCTTTTATTGAAAGTAATTTTCAAAATTATTATTATGTTTTAAGTAAAGGAAATATATCGACTCTTTGCTTTAGGAAAGAAAGAGTGGAATTCAAAATCATTAAAGACCTATCCAAATATAGTAATCCTTGCCTAAAAAAAAGTTGAAAAATGGAGGAGAAGCTTGAGGATTAGTACATAATAAAAAATTTGTTCCACATCTGATCTTTTTAAAGTATAAGACTTGAGAAATTCATAAGCTTAAGGATTTAATATATTAAGTAATATTTTGCTTAATAAAGTTTTTTATGTAGAGAAGATAGAATGTCTAAACTCTATATTTGGAGAATTTACATTATTTTTAAACTAGATAGAAACTCATATTTTCAGACTTCTTTACATTAAACTTTTATAAACTTTAAGTTTGTCTCATTCACTAATGTTTTTTCTAAATTGGACAACTATATTTCTACATCAAAATTTTAGAATATCCTAAAGAAACTCATATACATAATCTATTTATTTATTTTTTAAATGATTGGAGTGTCACTTGAGAATAAGTAACATTTTAAGTTTGGGGGATTTTGATACACCTAAATTATATAGTCTTTATGTACACATTTTTATACCTATTTTTGAGATATTGAGCTTTAATGAAAGATATTTGTATGTTTTTCTTTCAGGTACAATCAATTGGATGAAAAATAGTAAAAGGAGTGAAAAAGGATCAAATTTGAAGCAAAAATGAAGAAGGTGCAAAAATGAACCAGAGCCTAAGCATCCAGGACTAGCATTTACGCGCCAATTAAACAGAGAGAGCCAAGCTTAAGCGATAGGTACCCTGCGCTTAAGCACCAGGAGTAGTTATTTGATGATTCATTAAATTTAGATGAATTTCTAAAGAGGTGTTTGAAGCAACCCTTGGTAAAAATATGGGAAATAGTTAATGGACATGAAAATTCATTCAATTGGCTTTTGAAAGGAGGTAAATTCTAGAAGATTCATTGAACGGGGACACATTTTGAAGAGACACCAAGACACCTTTTGGATTTTTATAAAAGAAGACTTGGATCATTCACAGAGGAGCCTAATCATCATCATCCATCCAGACCGACTAGTGTCAACCACCACATATGTCGCCACCGCCGCTCACCTTTTCTTTTTTATTTTAAGTGTATTTTGTATGGTGAGTGAAGGAAGAGATTTAAAGGAACTTCAAGACATTTGGTGGAGAGGAAATTGAGATAAGTTTTTATCTTTGCGACTACATTTGGTTTTACTTTAGACTTCTTGTTTGTGTGCATGATCTCTAAAAAAACTCAAGTGTGGTTATGTTTTCTCCATGAATTCTGAGTAGTTTTCTTTATCTTTTTCCTTAAAATAATAAATGATTAAGTATTGGAGGGAAGTTGTGTGAAGTACTAGGCATTAATGTGGAAAAAGTTGTGATGATTTTAAACCTTGTACTTCATTTACTTCTTGATTTGACCAATTAAGATGTTAATACCTGTTGTGAGAACATATAAGATCCAAGATGGTATTGCCTCAGTTAACAAATGATAAGAATCACATTTAATTTCATGGATGAGAATGTAGTTCATGGGATTAAGTATAAATAAATAGGGAAATAAACTTTGAAGGGTGTAGAAATAGAGGACATTAGAGTGACAGGCTAAAACCCCCAATTTGCTTTACAGTTTTAGGTTTTGATTCAAGATGTTGGCTCCTAGGTGGAGGGAAAAGAGGGAACTCTAGGGTGAGAGCTAGTATCTTCCTTACCTAACACGTCTTCAAGACTATTCAAACAATAAATTAGTCAAAGTTCTTTATAACATCTCTATTAAGGATAAATAATATTATTGGTCTTATTTGACACAACACAATTAGAATACTTTCACAACACAATTCCTATACTTGTTACTGATTCATGATAAGAGAAATATATTTTATTTATATTGCCATCACCTTGCAAATATCTAATTAAGTTAGTTAGTTGCTTACTTTATTCTCAACTACCAAAAATTACAAAAAAAATTAAACTTTCATTCTTATTTTAGTATCTAGAGTTTAAGTAAAAAATTTTGCTTAGCAGAATTTTGATTATCTAATTTCTCCTATTTTATAAAGTGTGTATTATATTTTCTCTGTGGGTTTGACATTTGGGGCTAATTCAAGAAGTTCTATATTTCTTGATGACGATACGAATACTTGCGTAGTATCACATATTAAATATTATAATTGTATTTTTACTTGCTTTGAAATTAAGAATTTACCTAACTTTTGCTTGAGATCAAGTTTTTGGACTTGTTTCAAGTTAGTAATTATAAATTAGGAAATAATCATATAGTCACATACATCGCATTGACATCTATAAATAGAACCAGGATTATATTCCAATCTAGAGAGCAACGGAGCTGAAACGTGACAAAACAAAGCTGAAATAGAACGAAACAGGGCGAAATGGTGGAGCTGCACGTAGGGTGGCGCTATAACGCCCAGAATGGTGTCATAGAACCAGACATAGGGGCTATAGCGCCCCTGTCTGACGCTATGGCGCCCAAAATGGTTATTGTATGACTTTTGGGAGATTCTGGGCCATTTTGGGATGTTATGGAAGGTTCTGGACAACCTGCACACCCCATTGAATGATTCAATGAATCTAGACCCTTGGAAAAGTTTTTTTATGAAGAGATGTGTCTCTTGGAGTGAAAGAGTGTGTCTCTTGGATGAAGGGGTGTGTCTTTTGGAAAAAAGGAAGTGTTTGACTCCTCTTTAATATAAGGGCTTGACACCTCTCATGATAGGTGATTAGAGGATTCTAGAGAAGAAATTAGGAAGTGTTTTAGAAGGAGTTTTGTATGAGTTTATGTAGATGTAGATTTCTTCATTATCTGAAGAGATTGATGAGGGATTTTTGAGAGATATGAGTAAGGAAGTATGAGTGGCGCATGGATCAACATGAGACTTTGTTGGAGAAATTTTATTCTTTTCTTTCAGAGAGAAAAATCTAAGTAATGTGTTCTTAATTTTGTTGTAATTAATTGTAAACACTTTCTAGTGGGATTTCTTTGATTTAAATGAAGTTTTATATAGTGTTTTATTCATGCTTCAAAAGTAGTTTTCTTTACACTTTTTTTTAATATGAAGTAGTGGCATGTGTAGGAAAATTAGTTTTATGTTAGAATTATTTTATTTTCATGTGATGAGTAATATCTCTTTTGCATCATTAACATAACTTAAGTGGCAATAAGTTATGTTAAAATCTATTGTAAGTAAAACTAAGACTCGGGATAACAGTAATTTTGCAACTTGAGTGCACTCACATTGACAGGTTAGCTAAAGAAATAGTTTACACGACAATGCAACTTTAGGAAATATAATTTAATGATCTATTTCTATTAGATGTTTTTAGGTGATAGATGCTTGCATAAAACTATTAGAAAACTAAATGTACTTATATGCTCGAAAGAGGGTAGGTAGTCATATGTTCCTTGTTGGCACATAACTTATTACTTAATTATATCAATTCTCTTTACTGCTGATATTATTATCTTCATTTTACTTTTCTTTTGTAATGAAATAGATGTATGTTTAGGAATTTAGATTTGCTTAAAAATCTTCTTATATTATTAACGTGATGATATTTTCACTGGCTCTTAATTGACTTTGCAAACTGATCACTTGTGAGGTTAAAATCTGTTGAGAAACATAATGACCCAGGAGAGCTATGATTTCACCCAACCAGTGAATACCACACTTCATTCTGGGCAGAGCCATGGCGATCACTTAAGGGGGAGTGCAAATAAATAGAGAGATAGGTTTCGATTGGCGTAAAATTATTTAGTTCTAGAGTGACAAGCTTGATTCTTATCAATTAGACTAAAGGTTTAGTACCTTGACACTGAGACTCAATAAATATAGTGGCATAAGCTTAAGGGCATCTAGAGGTGAGAGGCTAAATAATTCTGATGCGGAATCAAGATATAAAGGAATTGAATTTAAGTTAGTCAATGTTCTTTGCTAGCATCGGGAGGGGGTAAAGAATATGTATGCTTCTATTTGTCACTGACTACATTAAATTTTAAGTATTTCATTCCTTCACATTATCTGGGTAATTGCATAAGAATGGTAGTCTTTAACATATCAAAATTCTCCAAACCAATTTATCCAGATAAGCTATCTTTAGAATTAATACTTGTATTTATGAATAGTTGTTATCCTTACATTTAATATTTGCATTTAGAAGTAGTTGCTAAAATAAAACATCATCTTAATCGACCTTCCAAACTAAAGCCTGATAGTAGTATACTAGAATTAGCTTAAGGGATTTTTTACTTCACTTAATCGATATTGGGTCTTAAAAGAAAACCCTATATTACTTGAAACGATACATATACTTGCGTAGCATCCTAAGTGTGCACACCAACTGCTAAATATAAATTGGTTCAAGTTTTTGGCCATTTTTTGGAAGCTAAATTACTGCATAATTGCTGTTCGGGTCAAACTGGACCATCATCTATTCTTGAACTTATTGTTGAATCTCTCGATTTACAGATTCTTTATTGAACTCCATTGCGGTGGGATCTCTCAGTTGCATTTCCACTTAGTAATTTGCTCTGCTTATTATTTAAGACATGTCCACGCTCACCGCACCACCTTTTACAATGCCGAATCTTAGATTGTTTTCTTGTGAAACACACCCTGAGAGTTAGAGCTAAAAAAAGAGAGATGAGAGAGAGAGAGAGAGAGAGAGCTAGAGAATGTAAGAGTATCTTTTAAGTGTCAGAACACACAAGCACGCATATCCAAAAGCAAAACAAAACCAAAAAATGGTCCCTTTATTGATGTTATTACCTCCTAAATATAGGGTCTCTAAATATNGATGTCGAATCTTAGATTGTTTTCTTGTGAAACACACCCTGAGAGTTAGAGATAAAAGAAGAGAGATGAGAGAGAGAGAGAGATAGAGAATGTAAGAGTATCTTTTAAGTGTCAGAACACACAAGCACGCGGATCCGAAAGCAAAACAAAACCAAAAAATGGTCCCTTTATTGATGTTATTACCTCCTAAATATAGGGTCTCTAAATATAAATACATATAAAGAAAAAATAGTTTTCATATCTGTCTAAATGATTGAATTCAAATTATATGGTAATGAATAATAATTGGTTCTGGAGCCTTGAGGTCGGCCGTCTATATGAGTTGATCGTCAGATGTGTTTGTCGGTCAGCTCTGACGGGTGACCATGTCTTCTTATAAGGATCATGTTTGCTTGATCAAGGACATGGTCATTTGAACCAGACCTTTTGATCATCAGTTCTATCGCATGGAGGGTTCCTTCAACAGGAGTCTCTGCTAGTCAGATTACTATNCAATGAATAATAATTGGTTTCGTCTGGTCGATCATCTGGAGCCTTGAGGTCGGCAGTCTATATGAGTTGATCGTCAGATGTGTATGTCGGTCAGCTCTGACAGGTGACCATGTCTTCTTATAAGGATCATGTTTGCTTGATCAATGACATGGTCATTTGAACGAGACCTTTTGATCATCAGTTCTATCGCATGGAGGGTTCCTTCAACAGGAGTCTCTGCTAGTCAGATTACTATTTTGGTTGATTACGCTGTGAAGTCGATCATCTGCTTACTGCTAAATTCACTATTTTGTTGTCTGGGACTCATATGTACGGTTCTGTCCCTATCTGTTTGATTGCTTCAAGATTCATGCAAGCATTTTTTGTAGTATATAAAGATATTCTATTTAATGTATGGCTTCAAGTAAACCAACATTTTGCTATATATAGCTTTACAGTCGAATCTTACACTTTTCTTTGAATACCTCGACTCTTACTGTCTTCTCAAATGTTGCATTTCTAATGGGTCATTTTTTTTTCAGTTGGGCGATAACATTCTTCACATTCTAACCCACTCTATTACTTTTACAGGCAGAATCATAAAATGTTACTTTATAGCAGTTGTGAATGTTATTGCTTACTGTGTTTTTAGTTGGATCAGAATAAAAGAGTTTTCAATGAAAACCCACTGTTGTTTATGCCTTAATGCACAAAGTTATACATGATATTAAACAAAAAAGCAACAAATGAAATCTCAAGGGAAATGTCTCTAAACTCACAGGCATGTCATAATATATTTAATTCAATAGGATCTACTTTCATGGTATTATACATTGATATATGCTCTACTTTCATGGAAGAATAGTTTTGGATTTTGGCTTGATTTGGTGATCAATGATGAAAATCATTTTTAATAAGGGGGTTTTACATACAAAGCATCCTAAACTTTGTTCGCCTAGCTACCACTGCTTTACCATTGCCCTCTACCAAAGCAGACGAAGAAAATAAACACAGCTGAAAAAGTTAACGGAGGAGGATGAAATGTTATTTCTTTGTTTGTTAGAAGATTTTAGGTTCTTTATATGAAAATACTTAATTTTAGATGTGAAAATCACGACACGAGAAGGTGACAGAAAAATAAAAAAAATTCATTTTAGCTCAAGGGAATACTCTCCTGTGTTATCTTTTATTATTCAAATATTATTGTGATGTTGTTTATATATTATTGTGTTTTGAGAATATATGTGATATATATATATATATAGGGGCTT
>JXCR01147241.1:20943-37879 GCA_002079205.1 Phalaenopsis hybrid cultivar
AAGGCGGCCAGGAGAGAAGAAAGGTGTGGGAAGGAAAAAAATAAAAAAATAACAGAAGACTTGAGAAAAAAAAGGCAGCAAGGCAAAGGCGAAAGGGAGGTCTCAACTTCCAAATTCACGAGCTTCCTATAGCCGGATCCCCTTCTTTTTGCTCTACTTGCCTTCTTCTCGGACTCTTCTCAGCTTCTCTGCTCCTTTTAATTTGAGAGAGGGACAGAGAGAGAGAGAGTGTGTGAGAGAGAAGAGGATGGAAACGGGATCAGCTGGCGGAGGAGAAGGGCAGATAAAGGGAGTTCTCACCCATGGCGGTCGCTACGTGCAGTACAATGTCTACGGGAACCTCTTTGAGGTTTCTACTAAATACGTTCCTCCGATTCGGCCTATAGGCCGAGGTGCTTACGGCATCGTTTGGTGAGTTGTAGTTGAGAACCCTTTCTCTCTTTCAGTAGTGGCGACTGTGATTTTGTGTCAATGTGAATTGCGATTTCATGGTCTGACTTATCTACCAGGAATATGACGATTGCATATCCAATGCGTTTTAACTAATTATCCCCAATTGATGATCTCCTTGTTGACTTCTGGGAACCGATTTAACCTATTAATTAAAAGTCACTTCTTTCCTTTATGTCTTGAATTTTACTTTTATCTTTTTTTCATTTTGTTTTCTAATTATCGGCGCAGCATTTTTTGGGGCATTATCTGAGTGGTTGTTGTAACCCTGCCCGTTGGATTCCATGGTCATAACTGCATCGGTTTTCTTGTTCAATTTGACATTGTTGCTTATAGTTTGTTTTATTTGGAGGGAAGAAGAACTATTGCATCATGAAATAGACAATATTTTGTAAGGTATTAAAACTGAGAGCGGCTAGATAATATTTATCAAATGTTTCAGTACTCTTTTGTGATAAGTAATCACAGTTGCCCGGCCTGTTTGTTAACTATAGTGTAGGCAATTTTTTCAAGGGATGGTTTGCAACATAATTATGAGGATCTCATATTGAAACCCTGATTCCTGACAACGAAGCATGGAATTTGCTTTAATAATGCAGTTCTTTAACTTTTTTTTTCAGAGAGCCTATTTTTAATTTTATTAATCTGCCATTCTTTCTATTAGTTTAGTAGGATTCTTATTTAAGCCATTATTTGTTGACTCATTGAGTACTTTTATATGGTGAAATAGCTATTTTTAGTTTTTAAATCAGGGCTCGAATGCGGTGAGCCATCCTTTGCATCAGCTTCCTGTTAATACTGTTATATTTGATTGGTGCGATACATATTAAATGTGGAATAAACTACTCTTCTCTTAGGAGGTGAATGCTTGAATTCTTGTTTTAAGACTTTCCAGCATAGAAGCTTAGTAGAAAAAATAGAACAAATGAAAAGAAGTGGATTCAATCCAAAAATCAGGAAATTCCTTTTTTTTCTATGCCCATTTCGCCCTAGAGAAACTCCTATGTGTATTCCAATAACTAGCATAATACTAAAAATAGAAAATCAAATCAAAACAAAAAAATATTCCCCATTAGAAAGATCGTAATTTGTAGTTATGACATGAAGAGAAGGATGAAGTCGTTGATGGTTGTCTGCTTCTCACGTTATGATAACCATTCTTTTATCATGCTTTGCATCATGTCTCCCTCGCTTCAAAAGAACACATATCGTGTTAAGTGTTCGCAGCATATGGGGGATGATATGTGTTTACATAAGAGAAATTGAAAGTTGAAGAAGTGTGGATGTTGAGTTGAAGATCTACAATGTATGCATTGCAATTAATTTTTTTTTTGATAATTGGTAGAAGAGCAAGTTCGCATGGGCTGAGTTTAGAGTAAATTCTAGTAGGAAACTGTTCTTTTTGAAAATGAACTAGAGATGGTCATGTAAGTTCAATTCATTTTGTCGATGATTAGTGACAACTTGTTTATACTTATAAGTGCTGTTTTTTAACTGAGGTCGAACATCTTGCAATAATTTAGAGAAATCAGTTACCATATTTGCGGCAGATGTGCTCTTACACTTTGGAAGTACAACAAGGTCTAAAGTATGATTCAATAGTTTGTATAGACGATACTAAAGGGAGATCCTTTGGTTGATTGATTTGGCATAGAGCTGCTAGTGAATTCATTTTGATCTAATACTTTATCCCAACGTTTATAATGATCTTGAACCAAACATCCCAACATATTTCCTAGAGTTCCGTTGACAACTTTAGTTGGACCATCCAATTGCAGGTGATAGGCCAAGATAAGTCGGAGGTCTATTTGTAACCCTTTCTATAATTCCCTCCAGAAGTAGCTTATAACTTTAATATTTCGATCAGAATTGAGGCTTTGCAGGAGACCATGTGGGTGAATAATCTCATTAAAGAACAATTAGGCTACATTTAGTATATCAAAAGTTTTCTTAAAAGCAACAAAGTGTGCCATCTTTGAAAACCTATCCACTATAACCATAATAGTGTTTGATCCTCACTTTGTTTGTGGTAATCCCGATACAAAGTTTAGACTAAGCTCTACCCATATCGAATTAGGAATAGAATGTCGTGTGTATAAGCCTCTCTATTTTGAGCTGTTCCTTTGTATATTGGCAAATTGAGCATTTCTCAATGAAGTTTTGGACTACAAATTTGATTTGTAACTGAGAAAGAGTTTTGGCATGGCCCATAGGAGCTGCCAAGCCACTCATATGTATTTCTTTAATCAGTTGTTGCTGTAATGAAGTATCTAGGATGCATAACTGGTTTATTTTATATTAAAATTATGTATAATTAAATAGTCTTCTAAGAGATGAGTTTTATACATTGCTACCATAGCTTAGAAAAATTAGGATTGCCATTATATAATTCTCTCAAGGATTCCAGCCTAGTAATTTCGGTTTGTTGTGGGACTGAAAGGGAAGACCACCTGCTACAGACACTTGCTACGTGATTATGTGAGTTAACTTTATGTTCAAACACTATGCTAAATTTTTTTAGAAATAGGATCCAACACGCGGTATATTTGACTCAATGGTTTCTGTGAATTTAAAAGTTCTAAAGCTTGGTGATCACTATATATCACAAAATCACAATGCATGAGGTAATGTTCCTATTGTTTGAGTTCTCTAATGATAGCATGTAACTCTTGTTCATAAATAGTCCGTTTGTGTTTTTCTTCTATGAGCATCTCACTAAAAAAACTTGAGGGTTGATCCTTTTAAGAAAGATCAACCCCAATTCCAATAGCCGAGGCATCAATATCCACATGGAAAGGTTTGCTAGAATTTGGGATGGCTAATGCGGGAGTTACCGTGAGAGCTTCTTTAATAGTTTAAAAGTTGTTCTGTTGTTTTTATCCCCATTTGAGAACTTTGGCTTTTAAGCAATCTATAATTGATGACATAATCACACTAAACACCTGGATAATTCTTCGATAAAAATTGGTGAGCTCTTGAAAACGTTTGACTTCAAACAAAGAAGTTGAGGTGTACCTTTCTTTTATATTGGTTAGTTTGGTTGGATGGATCTATATTAACTCCTTCAGTAAATATGTAAAAACCCCAAAAAATAAACACTTAATGTTGCATATTTATATTTAGAAATGTTCAAATAAAGTTTTTTTTTTATTCAAAGAGGTAGAAACATTTATAGATGTTGTAGATGGTCCCCGAGAGTATAACTATAGAATAAAATATTGTCAAAATGCACCAAACAAAATAAATTTAAGAATAGTTTTAGTACCTCATTCATGAGGCTCATGAATTGCTCTGTGCATTGTACACATCGCATAATCCGAAGGGCATGTCCTTCCACTCATATAAGCCTTCACGAGTTTTAAATGCTTTCTTTCACTCATCACCGAGTCATATGTGAATTTGATAAGAACCACCACGAAGATTAAGTTTTGAGAAAATGATTTCTCTAGATAGTTTGCCTTGTACATCTTCTATGCCCGAGACTGGAAATTGATATTTAACGATAATTTTATTCATCGATCAACTATCCATGCATATATGCCAATTGCCATCTTTTTTTGGCACAAGCAAGACAAGAATAACACATTGACTTGAGTTGTGCTGAATCAATTGTTTATGATCCATTTCTTGTAAAATTTGATGTTCCTTTAGACTCATAGCTAGGGAGGTTCAGTCTGGAAGAATCGGAAGTGAGATCAATCTTATGTTGAACTGATCGCAATGGTGGTAGTTGGGCAGATAGTTTAGTGGGCTTATGTCCTGGAACTTCTTAAGTAGAAGGCTTACTTCTTGTGCAATGGTTGCAACTGTTCCATAAGCATTACTTTCGGTAAATACTAGAGCAAATAGAACAAGGGATTCTCTAAAACCTTCGATAAGTGTAGAACCAGAGACTACATGTAAAGCATATATGGCATTATTTGCAATTGGAATTAATTGTGAGGGTAATTGTCGAGTTCTTTTGCATTTTCATTCAAAAGAATTTGTTCGATCTGCATTTGTGTAGTGCTCCCATATTGAATTGTCATGATGACCCATGACAAGATACAAAATCCCAAATGAAGAACATCACATAGAACTTCACATATGAAATGTTTTTTAATAGTGAATATCACTTGACACATTTTAGAGACAAATATGTTGATTTTCTTTTTCACCCAACTTATCTTATAGGAGTGTGGGTATTCAGTATTAATTAGTACATCCATATCAATTAGTAGTTCAAATTCCTTTCCATTAATGTTGTACTTAGTACGAAAATGGCGTGTTTCTATGACTCAGGGGCTATCGATGGGCTATCAACAATTTCTCTAGAATACAGATAGCAAATTCACTTTTATCACCGCAAAACTCCCTTTTGTCTTCTTTTATCTCTTTGTTCTCATGGTCATCACTCATTTCACCCTCTAAGAGCTAAACTTGTTATTTAGTTGAATTGATCTGTGACAGATGTAAGCAGCAAGAACATTTCAAGTTAGTCGATCTTGCAGAAGAATTTATTTTATATAGAGTTTTAATCGGTCCAGTAGTCTTGCTCTAAATAGTTTGACTTAGATTGTTGGTAATCACACTTTGGGTTGGAGATCTTTTTTCTGCTATCATTGGCTTTCTGCTGGCTCCAGAGACCTTTATATTAAACTTTTGGTTTGAGCACGAGCATCCTCGAGTTGCTCTGTTAAGTTGATTTTTAGGCTTCAATGCAAAATTAACAACTCGAGATAAAGACAATACTAAATTTAGCTCCAATTTATCTTGAATAAGCTCTATCATTCCACCAATATATCTGACAACTGCTTATTTGTAGTTTCATTTAAGTTGTTCCTGAAACTGAGACGATAAAATTCCTTGGCATATTCACGCACAGTTCTGGAACCGGCAAGTAGCACATTTCACTTTTTTCTCTTGAGCTATATTCAAATATTAAAAAATGTTTCAACAAATTATTTAATCAAGATAATCCTCAATGTGCAAATGTCCTTCAAAGAAAGGGTTGTCCACTTTAACTCGAAATTCTCTATATATATGTTTCTACTGTAGTCATACCTCTTAATTGTTTCTTGTGCTCTAACTTCCTTATATAAATCAGATAACTCTTAGTGATGCCTGATATTATCCTTCTCTTCTAGATTCTGGGTAAGATGGAGATACTTTTCTTCCCGCATTAATTTCACGAGGAGTTTGTGTGGGCGTTGTTCTCTCCTGTTTGATTGTTGGATTCATTGATCTTCCCAATTCAAGGTTCTATAAATCTCATCTCATCTCCACAAAGAATCAGGAGAACTTATTAGAGAGTTTCCCTATTCGTTGTGTGTCGCTAGCTTGAGCCTCCTGAGGGTTTTCATGTCATAAACTTCATCATTGGCCTGGTCGTTTGTTGGTTTCCTCGATGGCTTCCCAGTTGCTACAACTCTGATACCACTCTAGCATAGAAGTTTGGTGGAAAAACATAACAAATGAAAAGATGTGGATTCAATCCAATAACTAGGATTTTTTTGCCCCATCCCTCCCTAGATAATGCCCTATACTTATTTTCTCTAATTAGTAATTAGCATAATACTAAAAATAGAAAATCAGTTCAAAACAGAAAAATATTCTCCATAAGAAATGAAGAGAAGGACGAAGTTGTTAATGGTTGTTTGCTCCTTGCATTATGATATCCCTCATTTTATCATTCTTTGCTTCATTTCCCGTCTTTTTTGGTATCATTAAAACTTGTAGCACACATTTTGGTGCAACTTTATAATCAATTGAACATATATTGTGTTCATCAAATATCCATGATTAGATTAAGAAGTGTTTGAGAAGTAGGGGTGTGCATTATTTGGTTTAAACTGAAAAACCAAACCAAACCGAGTCAACTTGGTTGATTCGGTATGGTTTAAAAAAAAAATCCATTTCGGTTTTAAAAGTGTTGAAGTTTGATTTTTGGTTTACGGTTCGGTTTTACTTCTTATTTTACCGAAAGAACAAAAAACTGTACAATTAATTTCTTTTTAGGCGTTGGATATGTAAATACATAAGGATTGATTGGTATGCATGTAAGTATTTCTTCAAATATTTAGAAGCAAATTTTCTAGTGATCAATATTATATAACCCTCACTTAATAATTTTTATATTCTCTCGTTATCATCATATTCTTATACCTTCAAGCTATATTTCAGTTTATGTAAAACCGACCGTTTAAACCGAATTAAATTTTAGTTTGAATGGCTCGGTTTTCTCAAAATTTTGTTTGTTTCGGTACTTTTGATTTTGGATTTCGGTTGAAATCGGTTTACCCAATTTGAAAACCAAACCATCTGAATTGACCAAATGCTTACCCCTATTGAGGAGTGATTTTTGAATTTATTAGATCTTTCGTTTCAGTTTGAATTACATGAGAGCACGTTTGATTCTCTTGATTTTGAAAGTCATAACTAAAAGTTATTAGAATAAATTCCAATCTTTTGCAACTTGAAAACTTTTTTGATGCTTGGTTATGTATTACCTAAAACTAATGAACTCAATAAATTAGTTTATTTTAATTTAAGTAGATTATACTCAACTGCATTTTTTAATTATATTCATAAAGTCGGCCCAAAATAGTTGGTATAAGGCTAATTTTAACGTTGATATTAAATTAATCATCAAAACTTGTTTTTGAAGGTTTTAAATGCTCAAAAACAGAGATGAATCCTATCCACAAAGGTTTTAAATGCTCAAAAACAGAGATGAATCCTATCCACAAACTCTTCTAAATGTTTTCTTGTCATTGATTGCTAGTGCATTATTTGATAGACGTTTTGGTTTGTTCATTTTTTACTGGTAAGGATTATGATCCAGTTCATTATGTTCTGAAAGTTATTATTTTTCATTATTGCTATGTTATGTTGGGGGTTTCTTTTGTTTCTTCATGTGAGGATTGAAACTAGGGGCCACACCATGCTCGTAAGATTCCTGTAGCAATTTGTATGATTGTGAAACTAATATAAGCATAGTGTCACCTCCCAAAAGAGCCCTTATGGGTAGTGGGCAACCCAAAACTTAAATACTGTTTTTCGGCCATACACCTAGCCGATGTGGGACTATTTGTCCGTGACATTCTCCACCACCCAATCACGTGACGCCCTCGTCACGGATCGGCTCCACCGAGGGTCCCACTGGACCATGGAGAGTCCACACACCTGACAGACAGTAATCTGCTCCGATACCACTTGTCACCTCCCAAAAGAGCCCTTGAGTGGAATGGGCAACCCAAAGCTTAAATATTGCATTTCGGCCATACACCTAGCCGATTTGGGACTATTTGTCCGTGACAATAGACCTAAGAGATTATAGCTGGATCCAATTTTTGTAAACTTTTTAAGCTGCAATTGGGTTAGCTATGTCGAGTGGATCTAAGAGTTGGGTAATTAAAAAAGTATTAATAAGAAAGTTATTTGTGTAAAAGATAAGAATATTTTTGATGGATGGCTAACAAAACTTGAAAGGTAAAATGCATCCATAAAATATGTACATGAAATTACGGCGAAAGAATAGATAGTAAAATGGTTGATCAAAAGTTATATGAATATAAGTTGTTCAATATTAAAAAAACAAGTCTAGCTCTTCATGCAACCCTTAGGTGAACAAGAATAAGGATTCATTTAGCGTATCCCAATTGGTTTGGATACTTTTAATGACAATGAAAATTTTTATTCTGCTAATTTTTTGTTGGACTCCTTATTCCTTTGTGTTCCTGATTTTTTGAGGGGGGTACTATTTCCATTCCCTTGTAACCATCCTCTAACTTATTTACTTCTTTTTATTTTCAAGGTTTTTGTTGCTGAAAAAATCTTACAATTTTATTTTTAGGTCCCTCTACCTTATCCTATTCCTTCGGTCATGTTTACTTTTCAATCCTTTTCTGCTTCTTTATAGTGTTCCTTATTTTCTATGTTTTTGTCTACTCCATTCATTACTGGCATATTCCTTTTGCTTCAAATTAGGATTTGCTTATTTCTACATCTAATCGAGCATACTGAACTTCCTGTAAATTTAGCTGGATATGAATGTTTTAATAACATATCATCTTCAATTTCTAGTCTTGCTGTAGATGCTTATTTATAGTAATTAGATCCTTGCAATACTTAACTGTTTAGCATTAAGTTTTCTTATTTAAGAGAATTTGAGAGTTCGCCTTTTGTTCTAGTGATTAAAACTTAAGGTGTCTTCAATTCTGTATTTCTTTGAATTGGAGTTGATATTTTAGGTGACGCTTGTGGTTTTTCTTGTATGCTAGCAGGCACCCTCAACAATGTGTGAGACTATTAATTTTTTCAAATAAACAGAATGGAAGAAAGACAAGTAAATATTACGTATAGAGTTGCTATAGTTGATGCTTTTATTGTTTTTGTTGTGCACTTGGAGTTATTATTATTGATATAGATTATCGAGGGAGTTTATTTAAATGAGATAAATAATGAATAAGATAGTATTATAACAATCAATTTAAATAATCTCCTAAAACTAAGTAAACCTTTCAAACAATTTTTCAGTATTAAAGATAATGATTTGTAGAGGAATTAGATGAGTCTTGTTGTATTATGAAGAAAATAAAATTTATATACATTTATATGTAACTTGCGTTGCTCGCAAAATTAAGAAATGAGGTAGAATTAGTAGTGATTATATATATATATATATATATATATATATATATATNTGTGTCAATGTGAATTGCGATTTCATGGTCTGACTTATCTACCAGGAATATGACGATTGCATATCCAATGCGTTTTAACTAATTATCCCCAATTGATGATCTCCTTGTTGACTTCTGGGAACCGATTTAACCTATTAATTAAAAGTCACTTCTTTCCTTTATGTCTTGAATTTTACTTTTATCTTTTTTTCATTTTGTTTTCTAATTATCGGCGCAGCATTTTTTGGGGCATTATCTGAGTGGTTGTTGTAACCCTGCCCGTTGGATTCCATGGTCATAACTGCATCGGTTTTCTTGTTCAATTTGACATTGTTGCTTATAGTNGCCTCCGATTCGGCCTATAGGCCGAGGTGCTTACGGCATCGTTTGGTGAGTCGTAGTTGAGAACCCACCCTTTCTCTCTTTCAGTAGTGGCGACTGTGATTTTGTGTCAGTGGGAATTGCGATTTCATGGTCTGACTTATCTACCAGGAATGAGACGATTGCATATCCAATGCGTTTTAACTAATTATCCCCCATTGATGATCTCCTTGTTGACTTCTGGGAACTGATTTAACCTATTAATTAAAAGTCACTTCTTTCCTTTTTGTCTTGAATTTTACTTTTATTTTTTTTTTCACTTTGTTTTCTAATTATCGGCGCAGTATTTTTTGGGGCAATATCTGAATGGTTGTGGTTACCCTGCCCGTTGGATTCCATGGTCATAACTGCATCGGTTTTCTTGTTCAATTTGACATTGTTGCTTATAGTTTGTTTTATTTGGAGGGAAGAAGAACTAATGCATCATGAAATAGACAATATTTTGTAAGATATTAAAACTGAGAGCGGCTAGATAATATTTATCAAATGTTTCATTACTCTTTTGTGATAAGTAATCACAGTTGCCCGGCCTGTTTGTTAGCTATAGTGTAGGCAATTTTTTGATGGGATGGTTTGCAACATAATTATGAGGATCTCATATTGAAGCCCTGATTCCTGACAACGAAGCATGGAATTTGCTTTAATAATGCAGTTCCTTAATTTGTTTTTTCAGAGAGCCTATTTTTAATTTTATTAATCTGCCATTCTTTCTATTAGTTTGGTAGGATACTTATTTAAGCCATTATTTGTTGACTCATTGAGTACTTTTATACGGTGAAATAGCTTTTTTTAGTTTTTAAATCAGGGCTTGAATGCGGTGAGCAGTCCTTTGCATCAGCTGCCTGTTAATACTGTTATATTTGATTGGTGCGATACATATTAAATGTGGAATAAACTACTCTTCACTTAGGAGGTGAATGGCCATTCTCATTCAATTCTAACCACGGAGACAGTCTTGAATTCTTGTTTTAAGACTTCCTAGCATAGAAGCTTAATAGAAAAAATAGAACAAATGAAAAGAAGTGGATTCAATCCAAAAATCAGGAAATTCCTTTTTTTTTTCTATCCCCAGATCGCCCTAGAGAAACTCCTATGTGTATCCCTCTAACTAGCATAATACTAAAAATAGAAAATCAAATTAAAACAAAAAATATTCCCCATTAGAAAGATGGTAATTTGTAGTTATGACATGAAGAGAATGATGAAGTCGTTGATGGCTGTTTGCTTCTCACGTTATGGTAACCCTTCTTTTATCATGCTCTGCATCATGTCTCCCTCGCTTCAAAAGAACACATATCGTGTTAACTATTCACATCATATGGGGGATGATATGTGTATACATAAGAGAAATTGAAAGTTGAAGAAGTGTGGATGTTGAGTTGAAGATCTACAATGTATGCATTGCAATTAATTTTTTTTTGATAATTGGTAGAAGACCAAGTTCGCATGGGCTGAGTTTAGAGTAAATTCCAGTAGGAAACCGTTCTTTTTGAAAATGAACTAGAGATGGTCATGTAAGTTAAATTCATTTTATCGATGATGAGTGACTACAACTTGTTTATACTTATAAGTGGTGTTTTTTAACTGAGGTCAAACATCTTACAATAATTTAGAGAAATCAGTTACCATATTTGCGGTAGATGTGCTCTTACACTTTGGAAGTACAACAAGGTCTAAAGTATGATTCAATAGTTTTGTATAGACAATACTAAAGGGAGATCCTTTGGTTGATTGATTTGGCATAGAGCTGTTAGTGAATTCAGTTTGATCTAATACTTCATCCCAATGTTTAGAATGATCTTCAACCAAACATCCCAACATATTTCCTAGAGTTCCGTTGACAACTTTAGTTGGACCATCCAATTGCAGGTGATAGGCCAGGCTAAGTCGGAGGTCTATTTGTAGGTCTATTTGTAACCTCTTCTATAATTCCCTCCAGATGTAGCTAATAACTTTAATATTTCGATCAGAATTGAGGCTTTGCAGAAGACCATTTAGGTGAATAATCTCATTAAAGAACAATTAGGCTACATTTAGTTTATCAAAAGTTTTCTTAAAAGCAACAAAGTGTGCCATCTTTGAAAACCTATCCACTATAACCATAACAGAGTTTGATCCTCACTTTGTTTGTGGTAATCCCAATACAAAGTTTAGACTAAGCTCTACCCATATTGAATTAGGAATAGAATGTCGTGTGTATAAGCCTCTCTATTTTGAGTTGTTCCTTTGTATATTGGCAAATTGAGAATTTCTCAATGAAGTTTTGGACTACTAATTTGATTTGTAGCTGAGAAAGAGTTTTGGCATGGCCCATAGGAGCTGCCAAGCTACTCTTATGTATTTCTTTAATCAGTTGTTGCTGTAATGAAGCATCTAGGATGCATAATTGGTTTATTTTATATTAAAAATTATGTATAATTGAATAGTCTTCTAAGTGATGAGATTTTATACATTGCTACCATAGCTTAGAAAAATTAATATTGCCATTATATAATTCTCTTAAGGATTCCAGCCCAGTAATTTTGGTTTGTTGTGGGACTGAAAGGGAAGACCACCTGCTGCAAACACCTGCTACGTGATTATGTGAGTCTACTTTATGTTCAAACACTATGCTAAAATTTTTTAGAAAGAGGATCCAACAGGCGGTACATTTGACTCGATGATTTATGTGAATTTAAAAGTTCTAAAGCTTGGTGATCACTATATATCACAAAATCTCAATGCATGAGGTAATGTTCCTATTGTTTGAGTTCTCTAATGATAGCATGTAACACTTGTTCATAGATAGTCCATTCTGTTTTGCTTCTATGAGCTTCTCACTAAAAAAACTTGAGGGTTGTTCCTTTTAAGAAAGATCAACCCCAATTCCAATAGCAGAGGCATCAATATCCACATGGAAAGGTTTGCCAGAATTTGGGATGGCTAATGCGGGAGTTACCGTGAGAGCTTCTTTAATAGTTTAAAAGTTGTTCTGTTGTTTTTATCCCCATTTGAGAACTTTGGCTTTTAAGCAATCTATAATTGATGACATAATCACACTAAACACCTGGATAAATCTTCGATAAAAATTGGCAAGCTCTTGAAAATGTTTGACTTCAAACAAAGAAGTTGAGGTGTACATGTCCTTTATATTGGTTAGTTTGGTTGGATGGATCTATTAACTCCTTCAGTAAATATGTTAAAAATCCCCAAAAAATAAACACTTAATGTTGCATATTTATATTTAGAAATGTTCAAATAAAGTTTTTTTTTTGGTTCAAGGAGCTAGAAATATTTATAAATTTTGTAGATGGTCCCCGAGGGTAGAACTATAGAATAAAATATTGTCAAAATGCACCAAACAAAATAAATTTAAGAATGGTTTTAGTACCTCATTCATGAGGCTCATGAATTGCTCAGTGCATTGTACACATCGCATAATCTGAAGGGCATGTCCTTCCACTCGTATAAGCCTTAACGAGTTTTAAATGCTTTCTTTCATTCATCACCAAGTCATATGTGAATTTGATAAGAACCACCATGAAGGTTAAGTTTTGAGAAAATGATAGCTCTAGATAGTTTGCCTTGTACATCTTCTATGCCCGAGACTGAAAATTGATATTTAATGATAATTTTATTCATTGATCATCTATCCATGCATATATGCCAATTGCCATCTTTTTTTGGCACAAGCAAGACAAGAATAACACATTGACTTGAGTTGTGCTGAATCAATTGTTTATGATCCATTTATTGTAAAATTTGATGTTCCTTTAGACTCATAGCTAGGGAGGTTCAGTCTGGAAGAACCGGAGGTGAGATAAATCTTATGTTGAACTGATCGCAATGGTGGTAGTTGGGCAGATAATTTAGTGGGCTTATGTCCTGGAACTTTTTAAGTAGAAGCTTACTTCTTGTGGAATAGTTGCAACTATTCCATAAGCATTACTTTTAGTAAATACTAGAGCAAAGAGAACAAGGGATTCTCTAAAACCTTCGATAAGTGTAGAACCAGAGACTACATGTAAAGCATATCTGACATTATTTGCAATTGGAATTAATGGTGAGGGTAATAGTCGAGTTCTTTTGCGTTTTCATTCAAAAGAATTTGTTCGATCTGCATTTGTATAGTGCTCCCATATTGAATTGTCATGATTGACCCATGACAAGATACAAAATCCCAAATGAAGAACATCACATAGAACTTCGCATATGAAATGTTTTTCAATGGTGAATATCACTTGACACATTTTAGAGACAAATATGTTGATTTTCTTTTTCATCCAACTTATCTTATAGGAGTGTGTGTATTCAGTATTAATTAGTACATCCATTATCAATTAGCAGTTCACATTCCTTTCCACTAATGTTGTACTTGGTACGAAAATGGCGTGTTTCTATGTGGGCTATCAACAATTTCTCGAGAATACACATAACAAATTCACATTTATCACCGCAAAATTCCCTTTTGTCTACTCTTATCTCTTTGTTCACGTGGTCATCACTCATTTCACCCTCTAAGAGCTGAACTTGTTATTTAGTTGAATTGATCTGTGACAGATGTAAGCAGCAAGAACATTTCAAGTTAGTGATCTTGCAGAAGAATTTATTTTATATAGAGTTTTAATCGGTCCAATAGTCTTGCTGTAAATAGTTTGACTTAGATTATTGGTAATCACACTTTGGGTTGGAGATCTTTTTTCTGCTATAATTGGCTTTCTGCTGGCTCCAGAGACAACTTTTGGTTTGAGCACGAGCATCCTCGAGTTTCTCTGTTAAGTTGATTTTTAGGCTTCAATGCAAAATTAACAACTCGAGACTCCAATTTATCTTGAATATGCTCTATCATTCTACCAATATATCTCACAACTGCTTATTTGTAGTTTCATTTAAGTTGTTCCAGGAACTGAGACGATAAAATTCCTCGGCATTTTCACACACAGTTCTGGAACCGGCAAGTAACATATTTCACTTTTTTCTCTTGAGCTATATTCAAATATTAAAAAATGTTTCAACAAATTATTTAATCAAGATAATCCTCAATGTGCAAATGTCTTTCAAAGAAAGGGTTGTCCACTTTAACTCAAAATTCTTTATATATGTTTCTGCTGTAGTCATACCTCTTAATTGTTGTTTGAGCTCTAACTTCCTTATATAAATCAGATAACTCTTAGTAATACCCGATTTTATCCTTCTCTTCTAGATTCTGGGTAAGATGGAGATACTTTTCTTCCCGCATTAATTTCACGAGGAGTTTGTGTGGGCGTTGTTCTCTCCTGTTTGATTGTTGGATTCATCGATCTTCCCAATTCAAGGTTCTATAAATTTCATCGCATCTCCACAAAGAATCTGAAGAACTCATTAGAGAGTTCCTCAATTCGTTGCGTATCGCTAGCTTGAGCCTCCTGAGGGTTTTCATGTCATAAACTTCATCATTGCCCTGGTCGTTTGTTGGTTTCCTCCATGGCTTCCCAGTTGCTACAACTCTGATTCCCTAAACCCTAAAACCCTAAAAACATAACAAATGAAAACATAACAAATGAAAAGATGTGGATTCAATCCAATAACTAGGATTTTTTTGCCCCATCCCTCCCTAGATAAAGCCCTATACTTATTTTCTCTAATTAGCATAATACTAAAAATAGAAAATCAGATCAAAACAGAAAAATATTCTCCATAAGAAAAGATGGTAATCTGCGGTTATGAAATGAAGAGAAGGATGAAGTTGTTAATGGTTGTTTGCTCCTTGCGTTCTGATATCCCTCATTTTATCATTCTTTGCTTCATTTCCCGTCTTTTTTGGTATCATTAAAACTTGTAGCACACATTTTGGTGTAACTTTATAATCAATTGAACATGTATTGTGTTCATCAAATATTCATGATTAGATTAAGAAGTGTTTGAGAAGTAGGGGTGTATTATTTGGTTTAAACCAAACCAAACCGAGTCAACTTGGTTGATTCAGTATGGTTAAAAAAAAAAAAATCTGTTTCGGTTTTAAAAATGTTGAAGTTTGATTTTTAGTTTACGGTTCGATTTTACTTCTTATTTTATCGAAAGAACCGAAAACTGTACAATTAATTTCTTTTTAGACGTTGGATATGTAAATACATAAGGATTGGTTGGTATGCATGTAAGTATTTCTTCAAATATTTAGAAGCAAATTTTCTAGTGATCAATATTATATAATCCCTTAATAATTTTTATATTCTCTCGTTATCATCATATCCTTATACCTTCAAGCTATATTTCGGTTTATGTAAAAATGACTGTTTAAGCCGAATTAAATTTTAGTTTGAATGGCTCGGTTTTATCAAAATTTTGTTTGGTTTGATACTTTGGATTTCGGTTGAAATCGGTTTACCCAATTTGAAAACCAAACCATCTGAATCGACCAAATGCTTACCCCTATTGGGGAGTGATTTTTGAATTTATTAGACCTTTCTTTACAGTTTGAATTAAATGAGAGCATGTTTGATGCTCTTGATTTTAAAAGTCATAACTGAAAGTTATTAGACTAAATTCCAATCTTTTGCATCTTGAAAACTTTTTTGATGCTTGGTTATGTATTACCTAAAACTAATGAACTCAATAAATTAGTTTATTTTAATTTAAGTAGATTATACTCAACTGCATTTTTTAATTATATTCATAAAGTTGGCCCAACATAGTTGGTATAAGGCTAATTTTAATGTTGATATTAAATTAATCATCAAAACTTGTTTTTGAAGGTTTTAAATGCTCAAAAACTGAGATGAATCCTATCCACAAAGTCTTCTAAATGTTTTCTTGTCAATGATTGCTAGTGCATTATTTGATAGACATTTTGGTTTGTTCATTTTTTACTGGTAAGGATTTTGATCCAGTTCATTATGTTCTGAAAGTTATTATTTTTCATTATTGCTATGTTATGTTGGGGGTTTCTTTTGTTTCTTCATGTGAGGATTGAAACTAGGGGCCACACCATGCTCGTAAGATTCCTGTAGCAATTTGTATGATTGTGAAACTAATATGAGCATAGGCTGATTTATTTTCTTCTAAGAGATTATATCTGGATCCAATTTTTGTAAACTTTTTAAGCTGCAATTGGGTTAGCTATGTCGAGTGGATCTAAGAGTTGGGTAATTAAAAAAATATTAATAAGAAAGTTATTTGTGTAAAAGATATGAATATTTTTGATGGATGGCTAACAAAACTTGAAAGGTAAAATGCATCCATAAAATATGTACATGAAATTACGGCCAAAGAATAGATAGTAAAATGGGTTGATCAAAAGTTATATGAATATAAGTTGTTCAATATTAAAAAAACCAAGTCTAGCTCCTCATGCAACCCTTGGTGAACAAGAATAAGGATTCATGAAGCGTATCCCAATTGGTTTGGATACTTTTAATGACAATGAAAATTTTTTAATCTGCTAATTTTTTGTTTATTCCTTTGTGTTCCTGATTTTTTTGGGGGGG
>JXCR01147241.1:38895-49766 GCA_002079205.1 Phalaenopsis hybrid cultivar
ATATATATATATATATATATATATATATATATATATATATATATATATATATATATATATATATATATATATATATATATATATATATATATATATATTGGTTAGAGGAGCATTATTCGTCTCCCTACGCGTTAATTTAAATAAAAGGATACATAATTTGGTGGTAAAGGATTCTCCAACTAGAAACCAAAAAAATACATAACTCACTCAATAAAAGGGATCTTCCACCGTTTACAACTCCACCCATCAAACAAGTAAAATAAACCTAAAAAAATCAAAATTATAACCAAACTGATACAAGTATACCCAAAATAAAATTTAAAAACCCAAAATAAATAAATTCAGAGATGCAAAGGATCAAAACTAGTTGCTTTGTATAGTCCGACGATCTCTAGAGGCTGCCGACCACTTTACTTGATACCAGAAAATAAAATTGCAATACCATACTATCCCAAAATCCAAGTCTTACATCCTGCAAACAAACAAAAATATACTCCATATGGTGCGACTTGTTAGTGTAAAAGCCCTTCAGAACTCCTCCACAATAAAATATTCATGTTACTGTTTCTGATACACAATCAAAAAATTAGGTTCACATAAAAAACTTCCATAAATCTCGGCCCTCTGATTGTATATTATTACAATCCTAAATGATGTCAATGAATTCCATAAAAACAAAAAAAAACCGCAACTTAATTGTAGATAAAATGGTTATAAAGCAAATCTGTCATATCCCATGCCAAGTATGCAGCAAATAATCGAACACAATTAGTTCCATGCCAAATTTGCAGCTATTAAAACCATAATTGCTTTGCCAAATATGCCGTAATTACTGCAGCCAAATATGCCAAATATTTGATAATCACGGCAGCCATAAATGCCAAATTTTGATAATCACGGCATCCAAATAGGCCTTGCCAAATTTGTCGTAAATCTCTTACCAAATTGTATCAAATAACAGAAATTTGATATTCCCCATACCAAATATGCAGCTAAAAAATCGAAAATGATCCAGTTATTTAAATTTAGGCATCTTCCCATCCTGAAATAAAAGTTACCACAAAAAGTACCTAAAAGCCCTTTAATTACTCCCATGCCAAAATATACATTAAGGTTAAATAAATTCCGTAACCACAGAATTTAGTCCACCCTTCCGATAACATTCAATACATACTTCAATAAGCCTTAAATATCAGATATTTTCCATGGGATGTAAAAACATCATAAAAACTGAATTTAAATCTCCACTTTTTCTTTAAAACCGTAGTCATATTCATGCCTTCAAAGCAAATATAGATAAATCTCTCCGAACAAGCATTACAGCCTTCAATATCCAGAAAATAAATTTTCTCATGGCCTAATATAAGGTAAATCTATAGAGTCCCCCCTCAGAAGATATTTTAGACAAATAACCTTTCCTCCATTTTACCCCTTCCAGCCAACCAATCCGCCGGGGAGTTGCCCTCCCTTAGGATATGTGACAAAAGAATAGAAATATTAAACTTATGAATAAGCTCTCTTATTCTATTCCAGATTACCACGACATTCCATTTAGGTATATTATTCATATCAAACTCCTTATAGAGATTAAACAAATCAGTCTCAATAATCAGATTTGAGAATTTAAAAGCAATAGCTACCTTCAGAGAGAGTAAAAATGATCAGCATTCGGCCTCAAAAGGGGATGAAGCAATAATTGGAGAAGCAAAGAAACATCTGCACAAGCCTAAATAATCTCTTAAAATACCTCCAGCTCCAGCTGCCTTAGAAGTCTAACTTCCATCAATATTCACTTTGATCCAGTCTTTAGGAGGGTGTTGCCACTTAATAGTAGTGGCCATCCTACCCACCTTTGTTGCACAAGGCTATCGTCTTATGAACGAGCGGTTATGGGTTATTTTGCGAAGACTCAAGGGAAAAGTTTCTAATAGGACTCCAAGCCTTAGGAAGACATTGTCACGACCTTTTCGTCACATATACACATCAAATACACAAAATTCACAAAATTGTACGAAATCAGACTTCAATTAAGCCCAGAAGATGGGTAAAAATGCGAACTTCTCCGGATGACCTCTGACGACAAATTGGACTGCGCCAACGCGTCTGAGATACTAATTTTGGTAGGAAAGGACACCCATTTTGCCATATTTTTGACACGATAAAATTGACACGTAAATCGAAGAATTCGTCAAAATGACATCCGACGGTGAATTGGACCGCGCCAGCGCGTCCGGAACATCGAAAATATCTATAAAGGACATCCAATTTGCAATGATTTCACACACAAATTAAAATGTGCAAATCAAATTTTTACTTTAAAAATTAAATATTTTTATACTTATATTTCTAATTATATAATATTTATAAAACCTAAACTCTATTCACCTAACCCACGGTATTTTTTTTTCTTTTTCCTTCTTCGACCGAGAGCAGCTCGGGCGTGCCCTCACTCCCGCGACTCATCTTCTAGGCAGGGATCGATTGGGCGACGCCATGGCTCGCCGAGCCCANTCTTCAATTGATTTCACAAGTGATGCAGCATTGAGCTATTTAGAAGTTTGTATGGAAACTCCGCAGAGATTTGTTTACCTGTAGAAAAGTGTAGAGTGTTTTCTCTATAAGGGAAATCATACATCAATTGAGGGGTTAGGATTAAACTGGCACACGGTAAATATTTTTGTAGCTCGTCAGATGCTGCAGACATAATAACTCCTGCGGTGTTGATTTTGAAGTACAGTATAGGAAAATATATATATGAAAGAGGAAAATAAAACAATGGTATATATTTATATACGAGTCTTTTTAGTGTTTGGCTAAGAGGGTGGTGTGGGAATTGTATTGCATATTCAAATAATCTGAATGTTAACATACTTGATATTTTTAACATTTTGTGGTTGGACGGTATTAACATCGAACTAACTATCCAGATTTTTAAAATTTCTAATATATATAAATGAGCCATTAATCCTCATAGTGCAATTATATTTAAACATCCAAAAGTATCAACATAATCCGAAAACCACATCTAAAACCAGTACTGAACAGTAAATGAAAGAAACAATAAAGAAAAACCACAAACATATCATAATTAATACTTATCAGCTGCAGTATTTCTCTTGTAAATCAAATCTCTCCTACCTGATATGTCAACCTAAAGTTTTTCTTCTCCTAAAAAAAGACATTAATTTCAAATGTAAGTATTAACTTAGTGAGTAATTATAATCTAATATGCATTAAATTGCGATGTGTATGCTATGTATGAATGACCAAAAGAAAATGCAGCTCATTTCTTTATCAAACTTTGAAATTTCACTTTAATTTTATCTCTTCCTGTTTCACTTTAAGCATTTACAATTTTAACATCTTTAATAGTCATCACTGGATTATCGTCATACCCGAGTGTATCCTAAAAAATATGTTCAAGTACAACCTCAATATTGTACCCGAAAGTACCCTCAAATTGTACTCAAAGATATCCTCAAACCATTTCTTTTAACATGCACGGGTACATTGCATCTCTTGATAGTATCATTTGGGGCCAATCTTGTATAACTTAATTCTTTACTTAACATTTCATATCAATTAAAATCATTTAAAATGTATCTTTATATGTAAGTTATTTTCTTCTCATCTCTTATGTCATTTTAGACTTTCAATATACAAGGTATATCTGAAAAACTTATTTTAAACCATTTAATAAAGCAATTATTTATTTATTAAAATATTAATTTAATGAATAAAAGAAAATAATCACTCACCTTACTTAGCTTGCTTGCCACACCAATTCCCTATTCCCCATTCTTCTAGGATTAAATGTTCTTCAACCTTAATTATAGTTAAACATTACTATTTTATTATACATCAATTCCTAATTATATATATTAAACTTTAATAATTTTTTTGAAAACATACCTTATCTTTTAAAGTAATTCGTCTCTCGATTTTGAAATTGAATCTTGCTTCTCCTAATTTCCTCTTGATTCGAGTGCATTTTCAATTAACATGAAATGAATAATCTTAACTATATATAAAATATAAATATTAAATTATAATCTAAACTGTTTTACCTTGTATACTATTCAGTCCCTGCCTTAACCTTGCGCACATGACCCACACGAGCTTGAGTCTTCTCCTTCGATCGATCGGGAAGAGCTCGACCCATCACAACTTTGCGATTCTTTGTCTTTCCTTGATTTCCTTCCTCTTCTCCCTCACGCAAACAATGTTGCTGCCCCCTTCTCCTTTGCACGGCTCGATGTAGACAACACCGCACGAGTCAATGTGGACAACACCACTGTCTTTACTTCTTCCTCTTCCTCTTCCTCTGTGCAAGCCCAACATCGAAATCTCCTCCTTTGTTGCGCACGGTGGCAGCATTCGAAGGCGCAACCTCTTCCCTTCCTCCTCAACCGGTTGGCTAGGGCTTGGTGTCATATCTCAGATATGAGACTCTGAATTCTTCTTCTTCTTCTTCTTCTCCCTTCTCCTTCTCCTTCTCTTCCTTCACGAGCACCGTGCCAACATTGCACATACAATCTTTCTCCTCTTTAGACTTCTCCGTATTCTTCTTCTTCCTCCTGTCTGAATGCAGAACATCTTGAGTCCTCTTCTCTTCTTCTTGCACGCGCGAAGACTAGCGAAGCCATTTCTACTAGTGAACGAAAACTTCGACTTCACCTTCTTCTATTGTTTCTTCTTTTTCTATCGCTCTCGGATACGTCAGTTTCTCCTCTCTCGCTCATTCTAACCGGATACGATCAAATGAGGAGTAAAGTGGTAATCTATTCCCAACCAAGAAGTGCCTTTGGAAATCGACCCTTATTTTTATTTATTATTATTATTTTTTTTTGTTGCAATCTCCCATCATTATAAAATTTTGTCCGCAAAAAGAGACATGAAAATGAACATACCTCATTTGAAAAGCTGTGTATATCTTTCTTGCTTCTCAGAAACCTTCTCCCAAGTAGTATGCTTTTCGGGCCACGCTTCCATAAAATCTTCATGAATGGAATCTCTCTATTTCGTAGCTTGTTCACATCATACTCCAAAATCTTTTCAGGCTCTTCAACATAAGTCAGATCAAACTGAATATCAATTGAGTATGCTATTACCCTACTAGCTTCATCTGTAATATATTTTCTCAGTGAAGAAATGTGGAAAACATTATGCACTCCCTGCATATGTGCAGGTAAAGTCAAACTGTAAGTCACCTTCCCAATCCTCTCCATAATCTCAAATAAATTGACCAATTTGGAACTCAATTTTCTTGTCTTCCCAAATCATTGCACACCTTTCAATGGACTAATCTTTATAAAAACAAACTCTCCAACTTCAAACTCAAAAGGCTTGTGCTTGGCATCGTAATATTTCTTGTCTATCGTGCACTGGCCTCAGTCAGTCTCTGATTAGTCTAATCTTTTCAGTAGCATCATCAACTAAATAAGCACCAATGATCTTTTTTTCACCTATTTTAGCCTAACATAGATGTGTCATGCACTTCCTTCCATACAAGGCTTCATATAGAGTTATCTCAATGCTAGCCTGTAACTATTATTGTAAGCAATTCTACCGAAGTTATATGTGATTCTCAACTTTCACTAAAGTAATGGCACATAATTTTAGTAGATACTCCAAGGTCTGAATAGTTCTCTTTGACTGACCATCAGTCAGAGGGTGAAATGTTGTACTGAAAGTCAGTCGTATGCTCAAAGCTTCCTAAGCTTTCTTCCACAATCTGGAAGTAAACCTGTCATCTTTATTAAACTTTGACACCTTATGCAACCTCATAATTTGATTGACATATAATTTGACTAACTTCTCAACTGGATCTGTCTGTCTAATAGGCAGGAAATTGACAGACTTAGTCAATTTGTTGATAATTACCCAAATAGCAGCTTGACCCCAACCCTTTAAAGTTGGTTGCATTTTCAAATGATATAGTTGAGCCATAATTAACTATAGATAACTTCAACCTCTCCGGATCTTTAATTAACTGCTCCCACTGAGTAAATAAATAGTTTAAATTACCGAAAGTTTTTTTACTCAGCAAATCAACAACGACATTCGCCTTCCTCGGATGGTACTAAATATTGAAATTATAATATTTAATAAATTCCAGTCATCTCCACTGCCTTAGGCTCAACTCTTTTGGATTGAAGATATATTTCAAATTCTGGTGGTCAGTAAAAACTTTATATCTAACTCCATACAGATAATCTTTCCATATCTTGAGTGCAAATACAACTGCAACATGCTTCAATTCATGCACTGGATAGTTCTTTTAATGATTTTTCAATTGACGTGATACATAAGCAATGATCTTGTCATGTTGTATAAGCACGCAACCCAAACCCCTCAAAATGCATCATTGAAAATTTAAAACCCATCAAAGCTGGAAGGAATAACCAAAACTAGAGCAGACATTAAACAAGTCTTCTGCTTTTGTAAAGCCTCCTCACAACAATTGGATCAATCGAACTTCACTACCATTTGAGTTAACCTTGACAACAACATAGCAATCTGTGAAAACCCCTCAACGAACCTCCTGTAATAACCAGCCAGATCTAGAAAACTTCTGATCTTAGTGACAGTAGTAGATTTTGGTCAATCTATAATTGCCTTCATCTTATTTTGATCCACAAATATGCCATTTCCACTAATAAAGTGCCCAAAAAAAGCCATACTCTTAAGCCAAAATTCACATTCGGAAAATTGACATAAAGTATATTCTTCTTCAAAACTTGCAATACAGCATGTAAATGATCTGTATGATTAACTTCATCTCTCAAGCACACCAACATATCATCTATAAAGATGATCACAAAAGTATCTAGAAACTGCCTGAAGACCTTGTTCATTAAGTCCATGAAAACTACTGGAGCATTTGTCTGTCCAAATGACATCACCACAAATTCATAATGCTCATATCTGGTCTTAAAAGCAGTCTTTGCTATGTTTTTTTGTCTAATCCTTAGCTAGTGATAATCTGACCTCAGATCATTCATTGAAAATACAGAAGCCCCTTTGAACTGATCAAACAAATAGTCAATCCTTGGCAGTGGATATTTATTTTTAACTGAGTTTATTTAACTCCTTGTAGTCAATGCCCATCCTGAAGCTCCCATTCTTCTTCTCAAATAATACTGGAGCTCTCTAAGGTAAGATGCTAGGTCTGATAAACCCTTTATCAAGTAAATTTTGTAGTTGGCTCTTTAGCTCATACTACTTCTTAACTATCATACTGTAGAATGCCTTACATACATGCTCAGAACCTGGCAAGAGCTCAATACGAAAATCAATCTGTCGCACTGGTAGTAGCCCTGGTAATTCATCAAGGAACACTTAATATTCTCTTACCACTGGAATATCACCCAATAACTACTTCCTTAGAAGTATCTGCTACATGAGCAAGAAAACCTTGACTTCCGCGATTCAACAATTTGTAAGCCTTCAACCATGTAATTATCATAGATGTCAATCATTTATCACCGAAAAATTTAAGTTTTGCTTTCCCGGGTACATTTATTTTGACAATTTTCTTATCACAATCAATAGTGATAGTTTTTAGGCATCCAATCCATGCCTAAAATTACATCGAATTCCACCAAAGGCAACACAATAAAATGGTTATTAAAGCTCTTTTCACCTCTCACAAGCTCTACCTCGCATGATTTTTAAATTCCAAAAAAAAACACCATTTGACATTCTAACTGATAGTATCAGAAGTATCAAAATGATATGTAATCGCATCACTTTAGCGAGTTCATCATCTATGAATGAGTGTGATGCTCTTGAATCAAATAATACTCTTATCGGTCTACTGTAAAGATATATGATAAATATCATTAAAATCATCGCATTAAACATTTAGAGTCAGCTTATTAATATTTTTAAACCCTTATTTTTTGTATGACATGACATGAATCCTAAGGTGCTTAAAGTGTACTGGTTAAAATTATTAAGAGAAACATACATGTGTTAACGTCAGGGGGGTCCTTAGCTTCCTGCTGCGAAAGAGCGTATACTCTAGGTTGAACTTTCTGCCGACTTTGGTCTTCATTTGGCACTGACCCCTGAAGATTTATTTGCCCTTGGTCTACCATAGCTCCTCTGAGGTGGTGCAGCACTGCCTCTGGAATCTGTTGGAGCTCTCTGACCCAATTTAAGGCAATTCTTCGCCATATGTTCTGGTTGGTGGCATGAAAAGCTTGTGTTGGTTCCAGACAGGCACTCACCCTTGTGAGACCTTCCACACTTGTCACACTTCTCCACTTCAAACTTAGTGTCAATACTGTTGGATCTATTCTTTTTAGCACTTGTATTACCTGACTGGAAGGACAACCTTTGAGAGCTTTGAGGAAATCTTGATCCTCGAAATTTCTTCATTTCTGAATATCCTTCTCTGAGTAGTCTCCAGATCCAGCTCAATCCTCCTAGCTCTCTCCACTAGAATAAAATAATCATCGATTCCCGGAGGAATTAATGATTGTCTAATCACATCTCTGAGTCCAGACAATAATCAGGGGCACTTCTCCCCTGCATTAGGAATTAACTGAGGCACATTCCTTGAAAGCCTGATGAATTCACTTTCATACTGCATAATAGATCGATCACCCTGTACCAACCGGATAAACTTGTCCTGCATTTGCCTCCTGACGGACAATGGTACGAATCGGTCTCTAAAGGTGCTCACGAACTCACCCACTAAATCATATGACTGACTCTATCTCATATTTCTCATGTTCTTGACCTCGTCACTATCTCTCTGCCTCTCTTTTTAATGCAATTGTAGCCAGTGTAACCATCCTCTCAGGAGGACAAAATAACCCTTCTATGACCTTCTCTACTCTCAACAACTAGTTGTCAGCATCTACCAGACCTCCTTCAAAAAAGAAAGGTGGCCTCATATCCTGAAATAATTTCAAATACTTATCTATGTGAGCTCCTCCACTGGAACTGACTTGAGTAGAGTTCTTAATCAACTGTGTTACTGCAGTCATTTTTTCAGTAAATGCATTTGTATTTATAGTAATCTGTCGGGGTGCATCAACTTTTACTATGTCATCTCTTGCTTCGTCTCTATGATTTTTCATAATTATGAAATAACATAAGTAATATTATAATTATATACAATTTAATTCTTTATCAATATTACTTATGAATTAAAATAATTAACTTAATGACTATTTGGGATCATGATTAAATATAGGTTTTCCAATACCACTTTTGTCACGTCCCGATTTGGTGCTTAGAATTTAACTAAGGCGGATGCTTCGGTTGGTCGGTATTAACATTCAACTATCCATATTTTTAAAACTTTCAATGTATATATAAAAAATCAGTAATCCTAAAAGTACAATAACATTTAAATATCCAGAAGCATCAACATAATTTGAAAATCATATCTCAAACCAGTACTGAACAGTAAATGAAAGAAACAGTAAACAAAAACTACAAACATATCATAACTAGTACCTTTCAGTTGCAGTCCTCCTCTTGTAAACCAAATCTCTCCTACCAGACATATCAACTTAAAATTTTTTTCTCCTGAAAGAAGACATTAACTTCAATTGTAAGTATAACTTAGTGAGTTATTATAATTTAATATGCATTAAATTATGATGCTTATGTTATGTATGAATGATCAAAAGAAAATACAACTCATTTCTTTATAAAAAAATGAAATTTCTTTATAATTTTATCCTTTCTCATTTCACTTTAGGTATTTGTAATTTTAACCTCTTTAATAGTCTTCACATGATTATCGTCATACCCGAAGATATTTTCACAAAATGTGTCTGAAGATACTCTCAAAATTGTACTCGAAGGTACCCTTAAATTATACCCAAATGTGCTCTCAAATTGTACCCAAATGTACACTTTTATCATTTCTTTTAACATACACGGGTACATTGTATCCCCTGCCAATACCATGTGGGGGTAATAGTGTATGATTTAATTTATTACTTAACATTTCATATAAATTAAAATTTCTTAACATATACCTTTATATGTAAGTTATTTTGCTCCCATCTCTTATGTTATTTTAGGCTTTCAATATGGAAGGTATAACTAGAAAATTTATTTTAAACCATTCAATAAAGTAATTATTCATTTATTAAAATATTAATTTAATGCATAAAAGAAAATAATCACTCACCTTTTTTAGCTTGCTTACCACACCAATTCCCTAACCACCGCCCTTCTAGGCTTAAATGTTATTCAACTTAAATTGCAATTAAACATTAATAATTTATTAGATATCAATTCCTATTTAAGTAATTTAAACATTAATAATTTTTTTTTAAAAAATAACCTATCTTTTAAAAAAATTCGTCCCTCGATTTTGAAATTGAATCTTGCTTCTCCCAATTTCTTTTTGATCCAAGCACATTACAAGTAACATTAAATGAATAATCTTAAATACATATAAAATATAACTATTAAATTATAATCTAAAAATATTGTTTTATGCAAAAATGATCTTAATTTATCATTTTTATACAATATGCCTGAACCACTAAAACTTAAGATCATTAAATGAAGTATGTTGTTAGAATGATCTAATAGAATTAAATGAGATAAAAATGAGATAACAACAACAACAAAGCCTTAATCCCACTACGTGGGGTCGGCTACATGAATCCTTTTTCTCCACTGCGTCNATATGTACATATGTATATATATGCATATGTATATATATGGATAGATATATATACATATGTATATAGATACATATACATATGTATATAGATACATATACATATGTATATAGATACATATACATATGTATATAGTTACATAATGTATATATATATATATATATATATGTATATATATATATATATATATGTATATATATATATATATAT
>JXCR01147241.1:51532-84384 GCA_002079205.1 Phalaenopsis hybrid cultivar
CGTTTAATATGACCAAACCATCTAAGACGACTTTCTCTAATTTTGTCCGTCACAAGAGCTACACCAACCCTATCACGAATATATTCATTTTGCATTTTGTCTCTAAGTGTAAAGCCATCCCACCTAATCATCTCATCTCGGCAACACTTAACTTATTATTATGCTTCTCTTTTAAAGGCCCACATTCATACTAATCATTCTCATCTCGGCAACACTTAACTTATTATTATGCTTCTCTTTTAAAGGCCAACTTAATCATTCTCATCTCAGCAACGCTTAACTTATAATTATGCTTCTCTTTTAAAGGCCAACATTCAGCGCCATAGAGCATTGCAGGTCTCACCACCGATCTTATAAAATTTTCCTTTCAGTCTAAGCGGTACTTTTCTATCACACAAAAGGCCTGAAGCATTCCTCCAAATTTTCCTTTAAGTCTAAGCGATACTTTTCTATCACACAAAAGGCCCGAAACATTCCTCCACTTCAACCAACCAACTTGAATTCTCCATTAACATCCCCATCTATATCACTATCGCTTTGAACAACGGACCCAAGATATCTAAACCGTTCACATTTTTTAATAATTTGATCACCCAAAGTCACACTTCTGTCACTAGAGCTATTACTACTAAAATTACATGAATGTATTCAATTTTTGTTCTACTTAAATGAAGGCCTTTAGACTCCAATGTAGACCTTCATAATTCAAGTTTTTCCGTTATTGAGTTTTAGTTCTACTTAAACGAAGGCCTTTAGACTCCAATTTAGACCTCCATAATTCAAGTTTTTCCTGGAGTTTTTCTCTCGTTTTATCCGCTAGAAGGATATCATCAGCAAAAAGCTTACACCAAGGTACATCCTCCTGTTGATGTCTAGTAAGACCATCCATAACTAAAGCAAAAAGATAAGGGCTTAAAACTGATCCCTGATGTAATCCAATAGAAATAGGAAAGTATTTGGTCAATCCTCCTTCAACACCTTTCTTCTCGAGGACTCTCCAAAGGTTATCTCTTGGAACCTTATCGTAAGCTTTTTCTAAATCAATAAAAATCAAATGTAGCTCTCCTTATTACCTCTGAAGTTCTCCATCAAACCTCTCAATAAATGTATAGCTTCCATAGTAGACCCGCCCGACATAAATCCAAATTGATTATGAGAAATTTTTGTGATACGTCTTAACCTATGTTCAATTACCCTCTCCTATAATTTTAAAGTATGACACATCAACTTAATTCATTTATAATTTGCGCACTCTTTTGCATCCCCTTTATTCTTAAAAATGGGGACCAAAATACTCTTCCTCCACTTCTCAGACATCTTTTTAGTTTTTAAAATAATATTAAATTTAGTAAGCCAAGAAACTCCCATCAAATCTCTAACATTTACATATTTCATTTGGGATATCATCAGGTCCTACAGACTTTCCACCATTGGTTTTCTTTTTTACTAATGCGACGAGTTTTTAAAATAATATTAAAGAGTTTAGTAAGCCAAGAAACTCCCAAATCTCCCAAATATTTCCCACTTTAAAGTCCTACAGATTTTCCACCCTTGGTTTTCTTTAAAGCCTCCTCAACTTCTTTTTTACTAATGTGACAGTAAAATTCCTACAGACTTTCTACCATTGGTTTTCTTTAAAGCCTCCTCAACCTCTTTTTTACTAATGCGACAGTAAAAATGAAACGTTTTATTATTATTCACGATATTAAGATCACTAAGGTCTATCGTCTTTTCAAAAACTTCATTAAAAAGTTTATCAAAATAACTCACTCACTTATGTTGAATATCTTTTTCTAAGAAAAGTACTTTTTGATTTTAATCTTTAATACACTTTATTTGAGTTAAATCTTTACTTTTCTTTTTATTTTGTTTGGCTAGTTTATACATATATTTTTCACCCTCCTTAGTATTTAATCTATTATAAAGTATTAAAAGCAGATTTTTTAGCGTCACAGATTGTTCTTTTAGACTCTCTACGGGTCGTTTGATATTTTTCCCAGTTCTCTAAGCCTTTACATTTAAACCAATTTTTATAACATAACTTCTTATATTTTATCTTTTTTTGCACATTATTATTCCATCACCAACTATTTTTATTTATAAAAACTTTTTTTATTCTCCAAGCACATCTTTTGCTACTTGTTTAATAGTGTTTGTTACTTTATCCCACATAATATTTGTTTCTTCATGAATATCCCAAATTTTGAAATCTTGAATTTTACTCATAAAATAAATTTTATGTGTCTTTTAAGTTTGTCCATCTAATTCTACGATCTCGAGTCCTAGTATTCTTTATTTTACAACTTAAAATTTAGAACTAATAAACGATGTTGGGTACTTAAATTTTCACTTGGAATGATCTTACAATCTTTACAATTGCGACGNAGAATAGCAATTTATTACTTTTAAAGAATTGTAAGAAGAGGGATTTTTTGCCTTGAAAATGAGGTCATTAGTTCAAAACTAACAACAACTTGTTTCATCACATTTTCATATTTGTATGTGATTCAAGCATTATAACACTTTTCCCTTAAAATAAATAGAGTAAATATCTACATAAAAAATAAAATAATAATGTGAAAAATAACACAAAAAAATTAAATTATGATCGAACAATGATCACATCATCTATAAACTATAATCAAACTATGATCAAGCCGTATTTGATCATCATTTAACAAACAATAAATTATATTGAAATCATAATTGAATTTTCTTTGAATTATGTTATATCTTCAAGCCTTGACTGAATGATCAAATCAGAATTTGAAAATTTGCATCACAATTTGATTATGGTTCAAATTGTTTTTAAATCATGATAAAAAAAATTGTTCATTCGTGGTGCTATCATATATCAAATATCTTGTAAAAATGTTTAAATTATTATTTGATCATGGTTCAATGAATGTTCGGTTGTGATTTACTTATTATTTAAATATAAGCTATATTGAAGATAAGTCTAACCAGTTCGGGTTGGATAATTTGATGCTAACTATGTTGTACACCCTAACATGGTCTGCAAGAACCTCGAGACAATCAAATGGTCCATATCACAAACGAAAAAGTTACAAGGCAAAATGAATTCAATTAGCTGAAAACCAAAAGCCAACCGATGGTGAGTCAGTAGAAGGTCCGGTGGCCGACCGTAGGATTGTCGATTAACAGAAGGCAAGTCTGATAACCGAAGAGCCACCTAGACCGACTAAGAACGAACATTCATGCCAATGACCAAATAAAGATCTAGTACACCCAATAATCTTATAAGTATCAACATTAGCCTCTCTCAGCAACTCCCCCAAAATTCTCTAAAGATCACCAAGGAATAAGCAGGCTGACTAGCCACCCTAAAGGTGTTTGGATACCACTATAGCTGACCAGCTACCTAGAGTGAAGAATGACCGATATGTAGTCAAAATAGTCGACCGACACCAATACGATCGACCGACCTGAGGACTTACTAATCAAAAGGTGTAAGCACATAAAATGATGTTAAAATCAGTCATAAATACAAAAGGACACAAATAAAAGATAATACTACCTTGTAACACTCCTATTATAGAAGGGGAAAGCATGTAATTTTTATACTTTGTCCATCTATCTTCTTTAAATAGTGCGACCATAATATATTTTAAGGGTTTTTTTCCTTTCTAGTCTTTGATCACTTTAGGCTCTTACCTCAAGATCAACACTTGTAGGGAGATCTCTCTCCCATTCTCTCTTACAACCTCTAATTATAATATATAAAATGGCTCATAGAGCCCGGGAATACCTTAATTTTCCCCTACAAGGAAAGTCTATGTATGATCTTTCATTATGTCTTTTCTTTATCTCTCTCTTTACTTCTCTCTCAAGGATTCTACCACAAGAATCCTTGGGCATACCTCATTGGATCTGGATTTAACATTCTAAAAGATGTGGTGAACATAGGGCATACTACCAACAAGTAGAAAATTGACATCAATGAAGATAAATATATCTCAAAGACACATCTAATAAGGAGCACACTAAGAAGTTCATGCAACAAAAGATATTGAGCTGAAAATGTCAAAAAAAATTTCGTCTTCTTAGAGCCTCTAGCTAAGAAGAAAGTAGTGCTCTATGGATGGCTGACTCTCGTTGGTCGGAACAAGCTGATTGGCCATGCCTGTGAATCAATATTTCAATTCTGGGTGGCTGATATCCAGTTCGAGCATCACTTAAAGACATTTCTTTTACACTATGATATATAAATTCTTTTAATACCTTCCCAGGTATAATTAATAATTGAGTAACTCAAATTCAAAAAGCATCACTGATAACAACTCCAAAGAGGTCTGATCGATAAAAAGAACCTAAAATGCTCCTGTATTATAAATCTTGGTCCCTAAGCTTGAATCAAATAAAGCTCTAGAATTTTTTCTCTACCTAAAGTAATAAGCTCCGTGAAGGGTATGACACAAATCCCCCAATAATGAGTCTTGATGATTACCTCTGCAAAGTAAGTGACAAGATCCACCTAATTTCTAACGAAAGTTGCGGCTCAGTCGATGTGACAATCCAACTGTGCAACAAAGACCTTGAAAAGTGTAGGATTTGGGACAGATAGTATTATCTTAAAATAGTTTGAAAATTATGTCGTAGATGTTCATTTTGAAGAAAATAAGAAAGACTACTGACAACGATATTATAGACAAATGATCGACATCCTAACAATAAACATGATCCTTAAAGTTAAGCATAAAAAAAGAATTATTTCAAAGTTAGAAATGGATAAAGTTTTGGAGGTCGTTGCTTGCCTAATAGTTGCAAGCTCCACCAAGGGTACGACGTAAATCACACTTCTAGCAAGTCTCGATGATTACCTCGGTGAAGGCAGCGATAAGATCTGCCTAAGTCTTGGCAAAAGATGTAACCCTACTAGAAAAACAAACCCGACCAATAAAACAACATAGTTAGTGTAAGACTTGTGTCGGGCCGTGACAAATGAAAAATTAAACTGACGATTCTTCCTATGATCCAAGTCATCAAACAATACCGACATTCATCAGCAAATATTTATAGAAGAAAATAATGCAGTAGAGGTAAAACAATAAATAGAAGCAAATGTATGGAAAAGGATCAAAAAGCTTCATTAATTTCTAATTTAAAAACTATACAAGTCTTTTTCTATTCAAAAATATTTCATTTACAAAAAAATATATATTTACAAAAGTTTTCCTAAAAAATCTTCTAAGTTTCTGTGGGTCACCTGAAGGATCCTTCATCACTTCTGACATTTGAATCATCTCTAGAAGAACCCTCATAGTTTGTACACACTGCAGTAAATTCATCTAAGTTTGTAAATTTTTTGTTAACCAGGCCCTATTGAATGAACCAATTGATCATCATGATAATGCAAATCCGAAGCTACTTGCCCAGAATCTTTTCCTACAATAGGTGGGAAGGGAACTCCTTAAGGAAATGCTCCTTAGTCTTCATCATCACCAATTGTGCCTTCAGCTCCTAGTTCTCTTGACGGATGATCGACATAAGATCCGATAGAGTGGAGATCTTCTCCTCTGTTGTTGTCCACTTCCTCTCGGCTATTATGGCTTCTTTTTCAGCCTTCTTAACAAGCCCAGTAGAGGTCTCAACCCTTTCTGGGGCAATAACCCACTTCATCTCGACTCAGTTCAACACCATTGACAAGAAGTGGGAAGCCTCCCACATCTTTAAATGGTAGAGATTGCCCTTCTTTTAAAGCTAAGGTTACTCAAGGGCTCAGAGTGATTGGGTTAATTTCATAGCCACCTTCTAGGGATTCATTTATCTTTTTTTTATATAAGAGAAATGAGAATAGTAAACTTTAGCAAATTGGGTTAATTTAACAAATTAACCCAATCTCTTTTGTATATATAAGAAATTAGATTTTTTTTGTTATAAGAGAAATGATATAAGGGATTCATTTCTCTTTTGCACGTGATTGGGTTAATTTAACAAAAGTAGAATAGTAGACTTTAGCAGATGGAAAACTGTTGTACCAGTCCACCTTCTAGTTGATGAGTGTATCAACCATAAGAGGAATTTCATAGCTTTGCCTCTGGCTCTTAAAGGAAACCCAATCAACTAGGGATTCATTTCTCTTTTTTTTTTATATAAGAGAGGAGGTGGAGGAGTCGACTCAACAATCAGTTATTTCCATTCTCTATGTTGCACCTATTTTGAAGAAGCCACCTCTAGATCTATCATTGACTAATTATGGGCAATAGAATGAAGCTATCTGGCTTCGCTCCTCGTAGATAATCTAATGAATGATAGATCATGGAGAGGTGAAGCTGACAGTTCTTTTACCCCTTCCTCAAAAGATTCTTCTTCAACCTCACTCTCTTCTGTGTGATCAAATGGCTCCCTAGATTCTCACTGACCCACATCTTAGGGAGCTATACTTAGCAGATATGTGTTAAAATTAGCATGATTCCAACATCTTCTTGCAATGATAGCTAGTTCATAAATCAAAATTTATTACATCACCATTGTGGTTGCAGGAATAGGGAAGAAAAAGGCCTAACCTACCGAGCCAANGTCAACTAATTCCATTAATTTGTCATTGAGAGAAAAATGAGATAAATTTAAGATTATTAAAAATGATCTTAATTTATTAGAATTAAATGAAAATATGACACTAAATAGGACGCAATGGAGAAAATGGATTTATGTAGCCGACCCCACTTATAACATTACGTTGTTGAATTGTTATTATTATTATTTTATACGTAATGTAACAAATTATCTCCTCTAGCAGCTAATGTTATAACCAGCATTTGATTTGAAAGGGATAATTACATACAAAGCACCTGAAACATTGCTATTTACAAATCAAGCACCCAAGCAATTTTTTGAATGACTAAACCAATGCATTTACTCGCGCCACAAACCATTGAGAATTTTATAAAAATGAGAAATATGAGTTGAGATTTTATCATGAATTTTGATATCTGATTGAGAATTTGAAAAATGAATGAAAGAGAGTGCTTAATTTGTAAATAGCAATGTTTCTGTTGCTCTATGTGTACTTGACGCTTAGTATTGAAGGAAGCAGCTTACGGCTATTTTTCCATTGTTTCTTTGCTTTATTTTTTTAATTAATATGGATCGTTGAGAATTTGGACATTTAGTTTTTCTCCAGTACTTTTTGTCCTGGCATGAACTTGTGTACTGTGAACACTATAATACTTATTGTCCATTAGCTCACTGCATTATTGTATAAGAAGAATGGTTTTTACCTATTTCTGCTAAGCTTCAAATGCTGGTTTATTATTAAATTTTATTATTAAATTCTTAAAGGTTGAATTATTCTATTTACTTTTTTGCATTATATTGTTTCTCAAACTGTTTTTATTTAATGCAGTGCCGCTGTGAACTCACAAACCCGGGAAGAGGTTGCCATTAAAAAAATTGGCAGTGCTTTTGATAATAGAATTGATGCCAAAAGAACCTTAAGAGAAATAAAGCTTCTACGACACATGGATCATGAAAATGTAAGTGGTATTTATATTGTTCTTTTCTAAACCCATTTATCATGTAAAATTACATAATCATTTTTGCGACTTTGAAATGTAATGAAATTTGATCTATTTTCCTTTAGATTGCATGTTGCAATACTTGTCATTATTAAGGCTGAAACTTGCTATCCTTTAAGGGTGTGTAACGAATTGAATGTTGATTGCTACAGAAAATCAGATTAAATGTTCTTAGTTCATTCTTTTGAGCAATCATCCTGAGTCCCAAATAAATAACTATACTTGTTTTTTTTGTTTTGGCTTCTCTTAGTATTAGATAATTTTGGATGATAATTATACCTTTAAGCCAACAACATGATAATGTAGGCCTTTACTTATCACCCTGTGTAAATATATGTATTTGTAGTACAAATATTTATAGAGATTTGAGGAAAATTGAATTGTCCAAGGAACTTGCATATGAAGTTCATGTTCTAGTATTTATATCATTTTTGCTGGTTGGTTATGGGCCTAGAATTAATAAAGCCTATTTTGATTTTAAGCTATGTAAGTATTGTCGATTCTTTAATTGGAGGGAATTGACCATAACCAAGAGATAATCAATAATCTATAAAATCTCATAACATGCATTGATGCCAAATAGCTAGGGTTGTATACATGTGATCATTGAAGTAGAAAATGTGAACATTATATTTTAAGAAATTACTTATTGAAGTTATAATGAGGAATTTCTTTTGGAGATACATAATGAACAATTTAATGAGTTATTTTGTAGATTCTTTCAAAAAAGTTAGTAGAGGTTACTATGAAGATGATGCATAAGTGTAAAAAGCTTTCGCTCCAAGTAGAATTGGAGAGAGATGGGTGATATTGGAGTGGTTTGTATAACAAATCATTTCCAAAAAGCTTGAAGTCTCATTGCAGAAAAAGCATTTTCAAATCAATATTCCAAATTAAAGGAAATGATTAGGATTGTGATAACTATAGTGAAATATAACATATGATACATATAATGAAGATGTGAGAGATGGAAATGAAAGTAAACCTAGAACAATTATGTTGATATCTAAAATCCAATTTGGTTTTGTGCCAGGATGTTCCATTGTGTGGACACAAATTTCTTCCTAATGAAACTAATAAAGAGTTATAGGGAGTACAGAAAAAACTTCAGATGATTTTATTAATAATAAATAAATATATGATCTAGTAATACAAGAATTTATTTGCTATCTATTATGGAAAAAAAAGTGTGCATGCTAAAAGTTTCTTGAATTAAAGATATGTATGACGTGTATTACAATTAGTCGTGCACTAGCCTAAAAGTTTTTTTTATCAAATATGGTTTTCATCAGTGATAAGTACTATCGCTCGATTATAAGATAAATAGCAAGAGAAGACCAACACATGAGGAAAGCCACAAAATCCTGATGCTAGAAAAATGAAATATAAATTACCCATAATATCTAATTCTGAAAGTATAAATTACTATAATTAAAAAATAAAAATAGAAGATATCAAAAGGAAAATTCCTAAAATTTCGACGCTCCCCTCTCAAGTTGGTGTATAGATATCTATCATGCCCAACATGCTTATACAGAACTCAAAACTAGGCCTGAAAAATTTTTTGGTGAAGATATTTGCTATTTGTTGTGTTATCGGAGTGAAAGACATGCAAATAGCTCCATAATTAATCTTCTCTTTTATGAAGTGTCTATCAACCTCTACATGTTATGTGTGATCATGTTGCATTGAATTTTCTGTAATGTAGATTTATTGTCACATCACAACTTCATTGAAATGTTTATCGGGATCCGTAGTTCTTCAAGAATTCTCTTCAGCCATAACATCTCACATACTCCTTTAGCCATAGCTTGATATTCTACCTTGACACTACTCCTTTCCACCACATTTTATTTCTTACTCCATCATATAACCAAATTTTCCCAGATATAAGTACTGTATCCGGACGTCGATCTCCTGTCAACTACTGAGCTCGCCAAATCGACATCGGTGTATGCCTTTATGTTCTATTGTGTGGCCTACTAAAAAAGTAAACTTTTATATGGTGTACTTTTTAGGCACTTGAGAATCTTGTTAACTTCTTCAAGATGTTTCTCTAGAGCGAATGCATAAGTTAACTTAGCAAACATAAAACAAAGACGATATCTGGTCGTGTATGTGATAAGCATATCAATTTTTCCATCAACTTTTGATATCAAGTATATTCACCGGGCCACCTTCCTTCTCATATCTAGGTTTCTGATTTGGACTAAAGGAGTGTCTACAGGCCTACAAACTCTCATCCCAGTTTTTTTTAGAAGATTAAGAATATACTTCCATTCAGAAAAAAAATCCCTTTTTTTAATTTATCAATCATCATGCCAAGGAAATATCTCTGAAATTTCAAGTCCTTGATCTCAAAAACTGATGAAAGTCCTTAACCAGTTCATATCGTATATGCATTATCACATATGAGAATTATATCGTTTACATACACAATTAATATGACTATCTTCCCATCTTTTGAATGTCTGAAGAATATTATATAATCTCCACTCTAGAATATACCTCTGACCTTTAACAAACAATATAAAATTTTCAAACCACATGCTCAGAGACTGCTTCTACCCATATAAGGACTTTATTAGTTTACACTTCATTTTGTTAAACTTCTCACTAAATACTGGACGTGCATTTGTGTACACTTCTGCTAGGTCCCCATTGAGAAATGTACTTTTTATATCCAACAATTGTAGAAGCCAATCAAGATTAATTGCAAGTGATAGGAAAACTTTTATAGAATTTAGTTTTGTGATTGGGCCGAATGTCTATAAGTAATCAATGTCATATGTTTGAGTGAATCCCTTGACAACCAGTCAAGTCTTGTGTTGTTCTAGAGAGCCATCAAAATTATACTTGAATGCACATTTGCATTTGACAAATTCTTCTTTCTAGATAGATCAATCAATTCCTAGGTGTCATTTTATTCCATAACTTTCATCTCCTTGAATATAACCTTCTTCCATACAGGAAATTAGAGAGCATCTTGCATAGTATTAGAAATCTCCATATAAAAAAATGTGGTAGAGGTCCAAGAAATGGGTGAGATTTTCATATTACACATAATGAGACGATGGATGTTGGTGCTAAACTTCACCACCTTACAAACAACAATGAGATGACTTGAATCATTAAATTTAGAATTAGAGCCAGACTCTGGTTCATAACTAGAAGACTCAAAACTCAAAGATGAAGTGGATTGATCATACGGTAAATGCTCAATGAGGATATTACTTAGAGAATTTATGGATTCTGGATAATGCAAAGCATTACTCTTTCTTTTGAGTTATAATTTGTCACAAGTAGTCAATGTCAAATGATACCAATATCGTAGTTTTTTTTTTTTGTTTTCTCTTTGTTAATTGTTATAGGATTATGGATATCATAAGATGGTACTGTAAGAAGATTTAATCCAAACTTGACACACTTTCTTCTAATATAATTTAACTTGAATTTTCAGGTTGAACAATTAAAGTTGGGGAGATATTATTTTGAGTCTTCAGTTTGCAGGAAGTTTTGAAAACCAATAGTCGAATCTTTATTTTATCCCTCCCTTCCTTGAAGTTGATGTGAAAACAAAAGTTGTAATTCAAAAAATATGACATTTATGGAAACAAACATTTTTTTTAAATATGATCAAAATATTTATACTCCTTTTGGTTAGAAGCATAACTAATAAACACACATTTTATGACTCAAGATTCAGTTTTTCCTTAATTATGATTATGAATGCCAACAAATGCAGTACACTTAGATAAATTTAAAGGTAAAGAAGATAAAAACCAATTTTTGTTGGTAAATTGTATGAAAAACATCAAAGGAGTTTCAAAGTGTCACGACTCGGCCCGGGACTTTGGAATTAACCAAGATGAGAACAGACAGTCGGACGAGTAGAACTAAGTTCTCTATATTTAGTTATTATTTAACTGTTCAAAGAGCCACTAATTAAATTAAATTAAGGGTCTATTTGGGGTAGTTGCAGCTTATTGAATATTCTGCTAATAAGCTGATTAAAAATAATCTACTGATAAGCTAGGTGCGCTGGCTATTACAAATTTTTATTTTTTTGGAGAAGTCATACCACAGCCTGAAAGTTGTCACCGCACCTAGATAAGTGCGGTGTGAAAACGCTGTTTTCAGCGTTTTGAAAGCGCATAAGCTGCCAAAACACAGTTTACGCAAACAGGCTAGGTACATTTTCAAAACGCCACCGCACCAAATAAGCTGCCCTAAACAGATCCTAAAGTAGTAAAAGTAAGCTTACATTCTTACTGGTTGCCCTCACCTTCTGTAAATATTTTGTCTTCTATCGTTCATCTTTTAATCAATTAAATTAGCTTAAAATGTTAGTTTAAATAACAATAAACTAAACAAGTCAATAAATACTCATATCTCAAACTGTAGTAATAAAAATAAAAATAAAAATGATATGTATTTCAGTTAAGCTTTTAGTAAATCAATATGAACATTTAAGATGCTATTCAATAAATCTTATTATATTAATTGCATATCAATATCATTTTATATCTATACAACCGTCACAGAAGCATCATCTTAAAATTATATTAATTAAGACATCAATATCACTATTTTTTTCATTTACATGCACGAGTACCTTAATGTTCTTCCACTAGTACAATCAATGTGTGACTATCATATTCCATCATGCACATACAAACATCCAATAAAAAATATCACTTTCTAATATCAAGCATTTTTTTTTCATTTGCATAGCAGTCAATATTTTTTATAAATCATTCAATATTTATGATAATTTAAATAATGTTGTGCAAAAATAAGATTTCGACAATATGAATAAAAAATCACTAGAATTCAAAATGTTGAGTTTGCTATAATTTCAATATAAATAATGAGTGTAAATACATATGATTTAGGAGAAACAAAATATTACTATAGTATAAGAATATGAGTACTCATCTCGACGATTAATTTTCTATTTGATGTGATTTAAGTCAACTCTTTTAAAATGGAACACTTAAAATAAACATGGTATTCATATTCAAATCTAATTGACTATGTTATTACAAATTTAATAATTTTAAATTATTTTAATTTGCTATTATTTTTAATTATTTACTTTATATAATCATGTTTATTTTTTATTATTTATATTATTATTATTATATTATTAAATCACTTAAAAAACCCTTACCTCTTTTGTCGAAGAGCTCACGAGGGATCTCCCTCTTCTCTTCCTCGACAGCAAGCTAGGGCCTGACAACTCACAACGGGCAAAACTGCATAACTGCTCCTCATTCTCATGAGTTTTTGACGCGTCGCCTACTTTCTCTCCTCTGCTCGTCACCGAAGATGCCGCCTTCTTCGCCCAGCACCGACGTCGACCAGGTGAAAATCCTAGCTTATGCTCGACTTCTTCCATGCCATTTGACTCTCAAGTAAGTAAATCTTGCTTTGGTCTCATTGTTTTACAAGCAAAATTGTCTCCTTGGATTCCAACCTCTTGTTTCCTTTCCTCCCCCTTTGGTTGTCCGACTCCTTATTTCTTCTCGCAGGTAATTGAAATCAAACATTACAATCTTCTCTACTTACAAAAATTTTGTCATCAAAATTTATAAGCAGACCTCAAGTCATATCTCACTAAGCAAGCCAACATTAGCTATCCGTGAAACTAGTGGTCATTCATTAAGATAAAAAGTAATCACTATAAGGTAAAGACTCGATACAAAATGACTCATCTATACTTCGGATTATAACACATGCAATCCGTTGAACAGACTTTCGATTATGAAGATGTACCGAAAGACAAACGGGTCAAGCTAGTCGCTATTAAGCTGAAGAAGAGCGTTTCCCTATGGTGGGAAAATGTGCAGAGGCAGAGGAAGAGGGAATGTCTCGAAAAGATCACCATGTGGGAGAAGATGAAGAAGGTAATGCAAAAAAATTACCTCCCATCCATTATCGCCAGGATATGTTCTGAAGCTCGGCAACTTGCCGCAGAGAGATCTTTCAGATGAGTTCACAACCCAATTCGACCACTTACAACTGAAATACAACCTGACGGGGCCAGAGAAACATATGATAACCTGATATCTTGGGGTTCTGAAACTCATCATAAGAAATGTGATACAGTTTTAGCCATAGTTGTTGCTAAAGGATGTCCATCCATTAGCCTTGAAAGTGGAAATGCAACATAAGCAGAGTCGATAACAATCATCTTTTATGCAACAACCTTCAGACAGGCTATCACCTACAATTACCACAACCGACAGGGATATATCAGGAGACACAAGCATTCCCAGATAAAGGAATGACACTACGGAACAAAGAGGGATGAAATAGGAGAATGGTAGCTCCTCCAACACGGTACCGGCCAGGAAGTGCTACTGATGTCACGGTTAGGGCCACATAGCCTCTAGTTGCCTCATGAGCAGGGTTTTCAGACTCACAGATCAAGGCGCCATAAAAAAGATAAGCAACAAGGAGAAAATTGAAGAGCAGGGCGAGGTGTATCAGCTTCCACCAGACGAAGAAGCGCTCATGATTCGATGAAGTCTACAAACGGAGGACACGAGAGATTTGCAGTGGCTTCTCCACAACATATTCTACAACCGCTGCATTATGAACAAAAAGATATGCAGTCTCATCATCAATAGGCATCTATATGCATTATGAACAAAAAGATATGCAGTCTCTTCATCAACGACAAGGCAACAAGAACGTGGCACCAACACATATGGTAAAGAAATTAGGACTCGCAACTTGGAGACATTCCCAGCCATATTCACTGACATAGCTGAAGGAGAATCAAGTCAACATTGACTGAAGATGCTTGGTAGAATTTTTTATCAGAGGCCAGCTGCAAGACCAGGTGTGTTGTGACGTGGTTCCTATAGATGCCATTCACCTTTTGTTGGGACGACATTGGCAATATAACTGAAGGGCTCAACATGTTTGATATAAGAACATATATTCTTTCACCAAGGACACGAAGCGCATCACTCTCCTTCCTTCGACAGAGTCTGAGATCACATGATCCATTTTTAGTAGAACAGCGTCTGTAGAACCAATTTTAGTAATAATACCAGATGAGAGGACCGAGACACCCGCTTCCGATACATGACAAATAAACTGAGATTATGCCAGGACAACGACAACACCACCGCCGTGCGAGAAGGGGTAGATTGCTCTCACTGCACACCCATTTGAATCGATCAAGGGGTACTTTTGGAAGATTCATCCTTTTAAGCGTGGTCTTAATCTCAGGAGGACAGAGTGATGCGAACATTTACTCGCAAGCTAGGGAAGACATTCAAATATCTTGGGCGGCGATGTAGTTTCCATTGGGATTTGGGGTGGCTGATAATGAAACAGGAGCTTCTACCAATAAAGTCGAAGCTCCCCTAACCATGGGTGACTGATATAGGTGCTTGGGGAGGTGCCCGAATTCAGGCGCAGTGAAGTGCTTCGAAGCGAGACGCTTCGAACTTGGGGGGGCGAAGCCCTTTGATACTTCGCGACGTGGGCGGAAACCTGCGATTTCACAAAAGAAGGTGGAGCACATACGACTGGGAGGGATCGCGAATTCCTGCGATCCTTTAGCACGAAGATGGGAACAATGGAGGGATCGCCAATTTTCACTGTCCAGGATGGTGCATCGCAAGTTTGCCGCAATCATCTTCAATTGGGAAGTTATTTATGGATTTTTTTGGCTTCCCACCTATTCCTTTTGTATAGAAGTTTCCTCTACCTGGTTTGAGCCTCTAAATTTTCATTCTAGTTGTGTTTAGGAGTTCAGTTCTGGTTGTGTTGTCTTCAGATCTCTTGTGTGGAGTACATTTCCTCTTTGTGGACTATATCCGAGGAAATGATGGTGCTCTGACTATATCCTTCTCCAAGTTGGTGAATGTATCCTTCTCTTCTACATTTCCAAACTTTCTCCTCGCTCCACTCCTCTCACCCCAAAAACATGCCGTCCCCTTTCCCACTGGTTATTGTTGATTACCGACTTGCCTAACTGAGTTCAAGCTCCTCATAACCATCCCACTACCACTATCGACTACCTACAATCCTTTCACTTGTTGTCCCTACTGTTCTTCTCCTTCCCCTCGCAGCCACCCACACTCCGCTGTTGTCACCAACCTTGCTAGCCATCTCGATCCACCTCGCTGATCTCTATCAACTATTGGAATATATTTTGGGGTGTTTGCTTGTGTTATTTTGTGTTTGTGTTGTTATTTTCTATTCAAGTGTTGTTGTAACCCAATTTTAAAATTAATGAAAATTTTTTATATTCAGTTCCAATTTAACATATGAAAGAATCACTAATCAAATTAAATTAAAACTGTAACACTAAGTTTATCTCATTACCGGTTCGTGTATTCTATAAACGTTTTGTCTTTTATCGTTCATCTTTTAATTAGTTTGAAAAGTCAGTTTAAATAACAATGAGCTAAACAAGTAGATGAATACTCATATCCCTAAACTACAGTAATATAATGGAAAAGAAAAATAATATGCATGTCAGTTAAGCTTTTAATAAATCAATATAAATATTTGAGATACTATTTGATAAATTTTATTATATCAATAACATATATCATTTTATATCCGTACAATCGTTTAAAGAGCACCATCTAAAAATTGTGTCAATTAAGACACATTAATATCAATATTTTTTTTATTTACGTGCACGGTACCTTAACGTTCCCATAATAATATCAACAAGGGGTGATTCTATCATATTCAATCATGCACATTCAAACATTCATATCACTTTCTAATAATAAATATTCATCTTTCATTTGCCTAATAGTTAATATTCTTATAAATCATTTAATATTTTTAATAATTTAAATAATACTGCGCACACATATCATTTCTACAATATGAGCAAAAAATTTACTAGAATTCAAAATTCCAAGTTTGCAATAATTTCAATATCTCTAGTGATTGTACTAGTAAATGTGTTCGATTTAGAATAATCAAATTACTACCATTGTATAAAAACATGAGTACTCACTTCGATGATGATTAATTTGCTATTTAATTTAACTTGAATCAACTTTTCTAAAATGGAACGCCGAAAATAAACATAGTATTCCTATTAAATTTTAATTCATTATGTTATTACATATATAATAATTTAAATTATTTTAATTAGCTAAAAATTTTCATTATTTTACTTTAAATAACCATGTTTATTTTTTCGTTATATATATATATATATATATATAATAATAATAATAACAATATGGCGCAGCTTTGTCGATATCGCTCTGTTAGGGTTTCGCCATTATGGCAAACCCTGGTTTCTGCTCCACTGTTAGTGCTCGCTCTTTCACTGTTTTCGTTTATTTTGTGCGCCATCCTCGTGACTCTTCTTCTGTGGCATTGTGCGCGTTTCTGCGGGAGTGCTGCCGTGAGGCAGGCTAAAGGGCTCGCGATCGAGGCTCCTCTTCAGCGGTATCGTGCGCATCTTTGCGGGATCGTCTACAGGCTGAAGGGTCCGCGAGTCTTCCGCGGCATCGTTCGACTGTTTCGACACTGATATTTTTGTGTCTCGCCTACTGTGCTTATATCAGAGCGTCACTCCCTGCTTTTATGGCGCTTCCTCCTTCTTCGATTGAACCTGGCAAAGCCTCATTCGCCAACGTGATAGGTAATCATCTAGTGGAGTCTACTGTTGTCTTCCCCTTAAACTATAAGGAATGTCGTTATTGTATAGATGACTGCCCTTTTGTTAAGAGGACAAGTAAGAAAGGTGGGCAAGCAACACTTTTTTTCTCTGATTTAGAAATTTCAACCCTGACTGAGAAATACAAGTTTGCTTTTATTGAAAAATTTCAGTGGGGGCACACACCTTTGAAAGTTATTATAAAAAGTTTTTATGATCTCCAACTTGTAGGCAAGTGGCAAGTCCAACTTGTAGACATTTGTTGATTCAGTTAACCGTGGATGAAGATTACGCTCGAATTTTTTCTAAAAAATATCTTAACATTGCAGGCAAGTCAATGAAGTCACTCAAGTGGTCTCCTAATTTTGACCCAAATCATGAGTCTCCCGATGTACCTGTATGATTTAGTTTACCTAGTCTCAAGTTGCATTTTTTTAATCATCAGGTTCTCTACTCTATAGGGGTCATACTTGGAGATCCTATGAAGCTAGATCTACCCACCTTCAATCTAATCGGCCTTCTGTGGCCATAATACTTGTGGAAAGGGATATTACTTTACCTGATATTACTGAAGTCTGGTTGGACACAACTCATAATGGATATTTGCAACAAATTGTCATGAAACATAAACATTTTTATTGTATCCAATGTAATTTGTTTGGGCATATGCTTGATAAATGCCACTGACTCCATCCTAATTTGAAATCTAAAGCTCAAGTGAATAAGGATAGGTATAAGCCCACTGCTCTTGACACATCTGCTCAACTTGTGGAGGAAATTACCACAAGAAAGGATTTGGTGTCTGATTAATTACCCCTGTGAATCCCCCTTGTCAATATTGTTTCTGTTTCTACGATTGATGTGATGTCGGATGGTTCTGCTAGGCGACCTACACCTTCAAACCCTTAATGATAACATTACTGAAGGATCCTTACCTATAAAGGATAGTGCTCAGATTGATAATCAGGAGAGTCTTACAGCTCCTAATCTTCAGGAAATATCCGGTGCAGAGGTGACAACTCATACTTCACACACACTAGAACCTATTGTGGTTACAACGATTGAAAATCTTTCTACTGCAGTTTTACCACCTCATTCAAACAAGCAAGAGAGTCAATCTTCGGATAAGGAATGACAGGTTTACACATCTAGGAGGAAGAAGAAGAAGGGAGACCTTCTTGAGCTCAAGAATCTAATGGATGATATTTTGATTACTTCGAGTAATGTTACACACCTCACCAATTTGTTAGCTGGCTCCCTTCTATTTTTGAAATTTTTGTGTGTGTTGTATCGTGTGGGTTGGGTGTCTTCTTCTGTTTCTTTTACTTTTTAATATATTAACCCTTGGGCTTTTTTAAATATATATATTTATATATATAATAATAATATTATTATTATAATTAAATCACTTCAATAAAGCCCTCACCTCATTTGTCGAACAACTCATGAGGGATCTCCCTCATCTCTTCCTCAATAGCAAGCTAGGGCATGACAACTACTTGTGAAAGGAAAAGCCGTACGATTGCTCCTCTTTTGCGTGAGTTCTTGATGCGACGCCTCCTTCCTCTCCTCTGCTCATCATCGAAGCCGCCACCTCCTCTGCTCGACGCCGACGCCGACCAGGGGAAGGCCCTAACTTACGCTTGACGTCTCCCGCACTGTTTGACTCCCAACTAAGTAAATCTCATCTTGGTCTCGTCGTTTGATAGACAAACTTGTCTCATTGGCTTCCGACCCCTCATTTCCTTTAATTCTTCGGTTGCCCGACTCCTTGTTTCTTCTCCTTCAACTTTTTAGGGTAATTGAAATCGGGTGTTACACAAAGTTCAACATTTTATTGGGTGTTCTATTAATGATAAATGTAGTAGTAAAAATTGTTTTATCCCAAAGATATTTTGGCTTCTGATTTGTAAATAGAAATACCTGAGCTACTTCCAATAATTGTTTTTTTTTTCTGTCACACATTTCGTTGTGTTTTGTTGACATAAGAGCTTTGATGAACTACTTTAAAAAAAAAAATCCCAAAATATTTTTGAAATACTCTAACAGCCATTATCACTCAATATTTGGATTTTTTTTTAAAATTGTGTTTTACCAATATATATATTTTTTAAATTGTTTTCACTTTAGGTTTTTCTTATTTTTCTTTCATTAAATGCATTCAACTTAACATTGTCTGATCATCAATAAATGTAACATATTATTTTTGTCAGAGTGTGTATGATGTTTACAAGGATTCTATATATCACTATCAATCGGAGTGAAATATGTAGTTATTTTGTAAATTTGAGGAAGGAAAAAAAACACAATTATGTTTAACAAATCGTTGAACTTCACATTAAAAGGATGACAAATATTTTATTTTTAAATAAATTGAGAAACAAGAATTTTATAAACTGGAAACTAGTATGATTTAATGTATAAAGCCATAGCATAATATTAATGTCTTTAGAAACAAAATCAAATTTTAAACGAGTATCTTGGCATTATTTATTTTCATGAGGTCCATTATCAAAATAATATAGTCCATTCTTTTCCTTAGCTCTATCAATCATTCTCCCAGTGATAAATTCTTAAAACTCACAACAAGAAGAGTAGAAATTAGCTTGATACTAATTATCAGAAGTAATTTTGCTAATATGCAATAGATTACAAAAGAAGTTGGGAACATGGAACACATCACGAAGGGTTAACAACGATGTGAATTTGACAGTTCTTATCTCGACAATTATTGAGTGGGAACCATTGCCAATTTTGACTTTTTTATTGCCTTCACAAGGTCTATAAGATGACCCAATTATATGATCAATTGTGTCGGAATCAAGTATCCAAGAATACAAAAAATTAGGGTTAACACGTATTAATGCAGTGGATAGACAACTATCCTTCTGTCCAAAAGACGAAGTTAGTGACAATTTTGGTGATTGAAACAACTTGTGTAGGTGCTCTAATTGCTCCTTGGTGAAATGTTTGCATCCCAGTAGGTAGAAGGTTCTTGAGTTTTATTAGTAGTGGCTTGATAGATTCAACTTTTAAGTTTGGATTTGGGTTTCCAATTTGTTGGTTCACGATGAAGCATCCAACATGCCTTGTTCATGTGCTATAATTTTTTGTAATGCTCACTCCACCATGGGTAGGGTAAAATGGTTTTGGAATTACTGAAAATAATAGAAATGGTAGAATTTCTTTGGGCGTTGTTCATCGTCGATTTGTATGATATCATTAGAGACGAGAAGAGGACAAGCCCAAAAATTTGAGTAAATTTCGACCACTTTTTATTTCGGCTCTTAAATTTGAGTAGTGGAGAAGTTGGTAGTTTTAGCATCGAAGAAGCCGAAGGGGTTGAAGCAGATTGAATATTTGATGGGCCTACTTTCGGTCTAGTTCGATTCTCCTGTTCATGACACTCTGGAACAAATGCCTTCTCCTTGAAAACTAGAGGAGGAATGGAAAGAAGTATTCTTTCCCTCAAATTAAAAATTTTAATGGCACCAAAGACCTAGAAGAAACCGGCAAAAAAGCCTACCGCCAAAACACAAAAAAACAGTGAAAGTGAAAGAAAAAATAGAGGTGGTGGATAATGTCCCTACTAGAAAGAATCTTGTGCTTAGAAGCGGCTCCCAGGTCAAAAGAGAATGACAAGAAGTTCGGGTCTCTGAATGTTGCGATCCAGTAGTTTCTTTCCCTGCTAGCTCTAATAATGAATATATTGTGAGGGTCTTTGAACGCCACAATCCAATTGTTGCCTTCCCAATGAGCTCTAATTGCGATGGTCTCGTGAGGGATCTCCAAATCTTGCGATGCAGTCGTTGCCTTCCCAACTAGCTATGATCGAGACTATATCATGAGAGGTCGATCACGAAGATAGTGGCATTGGGCGAACTCAGGAGGAAGGAGTCACACAACAAAATCGATCACAAAGATGATGGCATTGGGCTAACTCGGGAGGGAGTAGCAGTCACACAATAAAACCTGCAGACAATCTCAATGGGATTTAGTCGCCTTTTCAAATGCGAAGATCTGCTCTAATATCATGTATTTGGTAGGGGAAAAATATTATTCCTCTTTAAGTTTCAATGACTCACAAGATAAATAAAAGGGGAAGGCCATCACATTAGAAAATACACGAAGTCCTCATGTTATAAAAAGGACATATTAATTACCAACAAATATCTAATTCTAAAAGCAATAAACTACTAAAAACAGAAAATAATAAAAATAAAAAATATCAAAAATGAAAATTCTTAAAATTCTGACAATTTCCATTAATGATAAGTATTAAGTATGCCTCTTCTTATGCTTGTTATAAAGTAGCTTACAATAGCTATTCATGGTCAAATATGTTGATGTACATTTAATTATGACAATTCTAATTTATCAATCCCTTTTAAAATAAATTGAAGGTTGGAACAATGATGAAAATGCTTAAAAGATAAATTGTTTGAAATTTATAGAATAATTTTAGTGCGTGTGATATTACTAGCTTTTAGCCAATATCCCTAAAGACGATGTAATAACTTGATGTGATAAATTTAAGCATATTATATTCATTCTATAGACGAATGTGGATATAAATGATGTAACTTTTGGAGTTAAGTTTGTTTGCTTAAATTTGAGAATTTTCATAGGAGTGTTATGTAATTAGAGAATATCATGAAGGCCAAAAACTAAGTTCAATAAAAATTTGTTCTCAGTGTGTGGGAAATAAAGAAATCATTGATAAAAAAATTAATTTTAGATGAAATGAAAATGTTAAGATGGATATATGTCAAAATTAATGATTTGATACTTATATCAGAGGGATGGTTGGTGTAGTATCTTTTGAAGATAAATTATTGGATAATAAACTTATATGGTTTGAGCATGCATAATGAAGAGTAAATTGCACCTATGAAAGACATAAATTAATGCAAAAGGATTAGAAAGAAAAAAATGTAGACTAAAGGAAATTTTGGTAGAAGTCATGCTACAATATTTTTGTAAAATTGATGTATTGCATTATAGACTTATCACAAGTTATATAAAATATAAGTTATAATAATGACCAACTTTGAATGCATGTGAATGCATGCGTTCTTGTTCATGTTAACATGTGAGTAAAAATATTCTTTGTTATTGAATTTATTTGTTGGGTTTAGGAAACTCTGGGATAAATGTAATATATGCATAAGGGCGTAAAGTTAATATAGGGGTAATCAGTAAGTCATAAGGTGTAAGGACAGTGGAGACTAGTCAAGACTTTGCATTGGCTAAAATTTGCCAAGGATAGTTCTTTATGGACTCATGGTTTGGTGTGAGTCTCATGGAAGTCAGCATGAGTTGAAACCTAAACTCCCAGATGGCCAAGGAGAGCTCTAAAATCAGTCCAAGTCAACTGTAAGTGCCACATCAACCATGATCCACAAATCAAGGGGCTGCTTCCTTCTCCCCTACATTTTATAATTTTGAAATTTAAATTTTGAAATTCATTAGAACTTGTTTAATTATGTTGTTATTGCTTTGGGGCATCATTTTTTAACATTTGGATGGAAATGGTTAATTATTTTCTAGATTTTTCTCTCTTCACTTGGGTTTAGTGGCCGATAGGCATATTTTTTGATAAAATGTTATTTAAGCATTTTTTTTAATTTTGAATTAAATTTTATTATCTAATCTTTCCCCATCTCTTCTCATCCCAATAAAGTAAATTTAACCATGTGTTTGGAGAAGAGAAAATAATCAAAATGGTTCCCTGATTACTTGTGAGCGGCTATTTTAGGACTGGATAAAAAGTTTGATTTGGTCATGCTAATTCTTAATGTAGGAGCCAACATAATCTTGCCATTAAAATTAAAAAAAAAATTGATGTTATAGTTACTAATTGGTGTTAAAATGATAGTATTTTAGTAATTTACATCTTTTTCTTAATTTTTTTATAAATTTTAATATACTAAACTTATTTGGGATAGAATTTAGCGATAACATTCTCAATATTTTTTATTCATTTTCTTATGTTCTATGATTACATATTAAAATTTTAAATTATGGCAATCAGTGTTAATAAATTTCTTACAAAATATCGCAAACTTAAAAAAATCCACTTAATAGATTTTATAAAAAAAATATATTTAAATTCCTAAGATACTCTCATTTTTAGTATCACTAGTTTATTGTAACATAATATTTTGTTATTTTTCATAATTGGGTCATTTTGACTTCGAATTTACAAGAACAATGACTAAAGCAGATCTTTTATATAATCCGTGACAAAATTTGGCCTTCCACAAATAGTTGGAGGATCATTTTATTTCTTTTCTTTTTTAGAAAATATCAAAGAACTAGAGCCAAACATCCACTCAACTAAAATTATCGTTTTATGACCTAATTCTAATATTGCTTGAAGTTCTTGACCCTAATAACCTAGAATATGTTGCACAAACTCCATATTTTATTTTTTGCTTTAGTCTCTCCATCTGCAAACACTCTAATTTAGTCAAGGCACACTGAGTCTCCTCTTTTTTGGTGGATCTAACCCTTTTCACCTTCAATCGTAAACTCCCCCACTCCACTCATGTGAGTTCGAACACAAAGAACCATTTCCACAACAAACTAAAGATCTTGGAATAATCTAATTTGAAGCGCTACCAAAAATTGGTTTAAGACGTAATTTTGAGCTTGACATCGATGAATGAAAGATGAGAATTCTTAAAGCTAACCCGAAATTGCTGGGATAAGCTAATGCTGATGATGATGATCTAAAATATACATTTGAACTTATTATGTTGTGCCACTATTCTAGGAGTCGTGTAAATTATATAAACATTAATTTAGTGACCATCTTATTACTATATTTTTGTCTATGATGATATTTGGCAGTAATCTACTCATGTTATTGGGCAACATAGTAATTACATGAAGCTAACGCCTAACTTGATATTAATTACCGTACCACCTATAATGATCTTCTTAGTAAAACATTAATATGATTAGAGTTACAGTCTGCTATAATATTTTAAGTAATTCAGCTTATTCTTATGAAAAGTCTACATATTGTTATCATCAATTAATGGAGGTCAAATAGTTCTTTTTTAGACAATAAAGAATATACTACGAAATTACGGTACTGGGTGAAAAATTTGAATTCACATCAAAATCAAGTGATACCTTTTGACTTTTTTTGAAGTATGTTGGATTTAACAGCTTGATTAATTATATTTTATGCATTCCGATGAACATATTGCGGGGTGTTTCTGCTGGAGTTGAAGATTTTTAGACTTCATTCCTTTTTTTTGTCAGTTCCTTGAGAATTTCAGAAAACTAAGGCAAAACTTGAAAAACTGAACAGAAGTAACACTACAGATTATGGTTTCAATAATAATAAAGAATATGTATTCTTGCTTGATGAAGTTAATGGTTTCAATAATAATAAAGAATTTGCTTGATAAAGTTAAATGAGCTCGACAATTATGAAAAATCTAGTTTGTTTAACTATTGCAACTTGCTGTTTCTCTTAGTTGCAGTACTCAAACAATTCAGTTATTTTACTTCTGTAGATTATTGCCATCAAGGACATCATCCGCCCTCCCCTAAGGGAAAACTTCAATGATGTATATATTGTNTTCTCAAACTTAAAAAAATCCACTTAATAGATTTTATTAAAAAAAATTAAATTAAATTCCAAAGATACTCTCATTTTCAGCATCACTAGTTTATTGTAACATAATTTTTTGTTATTTTTCATAATTGGTTCATTTTGACTTCTAATTTACAAGAACAAAGACTTAAGCAGATCTTTTATATAGTCCGTGACAAAATTTGGCCTTCCGCAAATAGTTGGAGGATCATTTTATTTCTTTTCTTTTTTAGAAAATATCAAAGAACTAGAGCCAAACAACCACTCAACCAAAATTATGGTTTTATGATCTAATTTTAATATTGCTTCAAGTTCTTGACCCTAATAACCTAGAATATTTTGCACAAACTCCATATTTTATTTTATGCTTTAGTCTCTCCATCTGCAAACACTCTAATTTAGTCAAGGCACACTGAGTCTCCTCTTTTTTGGTGGATCTAACCTTTTCACCTTCAATCGTAAACTCCCCCACTCCACTCATGTGAGTTAGAACACAAAGAACCATTTCCACAACAAATTAAAGATCTTGGAATAATTTAATTCGAAGCGCTACCAAAAATTGGTTTAAGACATAATTTTGAGCTTGACATCGATGAATGAAAGATGAGAATTCTTAAAGCTAACCCGAAATTGCTGGGATAAGCTAATGCTGATGATGATGATCTAAAATATACAATTGAACTTATTATGTTGTGCCACTATTCTAGGAGTTGTGTAAAGTATATAAACATTAATTTAGCGGCCATCTTATTACTATATTTTTGTCTATGATGATATTTGGCAGTAATCTACTCATGTTATTGTGCAACATAGTAATTACATAAAGCTAACGCATAACTTGATATTAATTACCGTACCATCTATAATGATCTTCTTAGTAAAACATTAATATGATTAGAGTTACAGTCTGCTATAATATTTTAAGTAATTCAGCTTATTCTTATGAAAAGTCTACATATTGTTATCATCAATTAATGGAGGTCAAATAGTTCTTTTTTAGACAATAAAGAATATACTACGAAATTACGGTACTGGGTGAAAAATTTGAATTCACATCAAAATCAAGTGATACCTTTTGACTTTTTTTGAAGTATCATGGAGTTAACAGCTTGATTAATTATATTTTATGCATTCCGATGAACATATTGTGGGGTGTTTCTGCTGGAGTTGAAGATTTTTAGACTTCATTCCTTTTTTTGTCAGTTCCTTGAGAATTTCAGAAAACGAAGGCAAAACTTAAAAAACTGAACAGAAGTATCACTACAGATTATGGTTTCAATAATAATAAAGAATATGTATTCTTGCTTGATAAAGTTTAATGAGCTCAACAATTATGAAAAATCTAGTTTGTTTAACTTTTGCAACTTGCTGTTTCTCTTAGTTGCAGTGCTCAAACAATTCAGTTATTTTACCTGTGTAGATTATTGCCATCAAGGACATCATCCGCCCTCCCCTAAGGGAAAACTTCAATGATGTATATATTGTTTATGAACTGATGGATACCGACCTTCAGCAGATAATTCGTTCTAATCAGCAATTGACAGATGATCATTGCCAGGTTCCCTGCTTCTCTTTTTCTAGCTATTTTTGGTCATTAAAATATGATTTTGACTTGTATTTATGATTTTTTTTTTTTTTGACTTGAGACAACATTAAGTACTTTCATATTTCATGCATCTATCTACTTGTAGATTCTGCCTTGTAGAAACTCTAAAATTTTGCTTAGTGTAATGCCTGGATGAATTTGCTTCTAATTGTGAATTAGTTAGATGCATTTAGTTCAATTATTATTTTTTGCTTAATTACAATCATCTCATAACATAATATGGAGATTTTCAAAATTATAAGCTTGGTTCATAGCTGAACAAACTTCAGTACTCTTTAACTAATTCTGTTGCTTCCGAATTTCTAAAGATGTCAGAATTTTTTTTGCATTGTTAGTATACACACTAAATGTAAATGGCAAAATCTGATCAGTTTGGCCTTATCTGTTTTACCATTGCTTGCAGTGTGACAAAAGAGTTTCTTAATGCATATAAATCTTATGAGACAGCTTTTTGGCTTGCAGTATTTTCTTTATCAGATATTACGAGGATTAAAATATGTTCATTCTGCACATGTTTTACACCGTGACCTCAAGCCAAGCAATTTGCTCCTAAATGCGAACTGTGATCTTAAGATAGGAGATTTTGGCCTTGCCAGGACGACATCAGAAACCGATTTCATGACGGAGTATGTTGTTACTCGTTGGTATCGAGCACCTGAACTGCTACTAAATTGTTCAGAGTATACTGCTGCTATTGATATTTGGTCAGTGGGGTGCATACTTGGTGAGATTGTAACTCGAGAACCTCTATTTCCAGGCAGAGACTATGTTCATCAATTAAGGTTGATTACAGAGGTATGATTTTGGTAATTGCTTTCAGCCATGATGTTTACTTTGTAGTTTGTACTTTAATGTTTCCTGAAGCCAACCGCAATTTTGTCTGTACTAATAACTTGTTTTTTTATGTAGTTACATGTTTTTAAGGCCAACCACAATCTTTTTTCTGTGCCTGTAACTTCTCTTGGTTAATTTAATTAGTTATTCAGAAAAANCCACAATTTTGTCTGTACTATTAACTTGTTTTCTTATGTAGTTACATGTTATTAAGGCCAACCACAATCTTTTTTCTGTGCCTGTAACTTCTCTTGGTTAATTTAATTAGTTATTCAGATAAAAGGAAAAAAAAAGCATACAAAATCCTCTCCAATATTATTACACTAGGTCTTGCAATGATTTTCTTCATTTTATATATCTTGATACAGTAGGTTTATTTGGTATAGGCCAGCCTCTAGTAAAATGTTTTTCGTTGAATGAGAAAGATTTTCTCTCCGATATTTGCTACATTTGCCTAACTGTTACCATTGAGTCTTCTATACTATGGGTTCTTGTTTTTTTTCTTATGATTGTCATGTGTTTGAGTCCTATACTTGAAAGAATTGAACTCAAACCTTTCATGTTTATACTCTTCATGTTTAAGGTTAATCCATATGCTTACANATGTGTTCTTTTTTTTTATTCTTATGATTGTCATGTGTTTGAGTCCTGTACTTGAAAGAATTGAACTCAAACCTTTCATGTTTATACTCTTCATGTTTAAGGTTAATCCATATGCTTACAAAATATATTTTTATTTTTCATACAAAATATGATTTGACAGAATTTTTTATCATGCAAAAAATATTAACAATATGAACTTAATTATATATGAATTATTTAAACTTGAAATAACTCAAGACTTATATACTCAAAGGCCAAACTTATGAAATTACATGCTTCTAGAGGAATATATTCATTCTAGAGACACTTATATGTTTATGAATATAATTCCTGCTTAGGCTAAGTTGTTCAAAAGTGTCTTGCAAAGCTTATGTAAGTTCTTTAATTATTGAGCTCAAGGAGAGTACTTGAAATGTCTCTTTTAGATTAGATTTCTTTAGTTTTGTTTTAGTTTGTTATGTTCATAAAGTTTTGAGTTTATTTTGTTTTTTTGGAAAAGTTTTAATAAGGTTAAAAATGATTTTACATTTCATTACAAATTTTAAGTTTTGGCTTTATTAAAAAGGGTTTTAGTTAAGTTTTATTAACAAGATTTTGATTTAAATTTTAGGCTAAGGCTTTCAAAAAAAGATTGTAATTTTGGAGATTTTATATTAAGGTTTATTAAAAGGTCTTTAATTTTAAAATATTAAAAAAATTTTTTAAAAAAATTAAGTTTTATTAAATAGGTTTTAATTTTATTAAAGATTTTGAGTTTAAAAGATTTTAGTTTTAAAAGANAAGATATGAAATTGAACATGAAGAACATAGAGAATTAACAAATCCCATGGTGAAATATGAAATTGAACATGAAAAAAACATCAAGAAGTTAGAGAATTAACAAATCCCATGTGAAATATGAAATTGAAAGATCAAGATAGAAAGTTATACCATCTTTGGAGAGAATTCAATTGTTTTCCTTAGATGAAAAGGTATCTTTCTTGCCTTAATCATCCTTCTGGGTTTGGATGATTAATATGTGTAATGGGGAGGGAAGATAGGAGTATGTGAGANGACTTGGGACAACATTAAGTACTTTCATATTTCATACATCTATCTATCTTGTAGATTCTGCCTTGTAGAAACTCTAAAATTTTCCTTAGTGTAATGCCTGGATGAATTTGCTTCTATGTGAATTAGTTAGATGCATTTAGTTCAATTATTATTTTTTGCTTAAGTACAATCATCTCATAACATAATATGGAGATTTTCAAAATTATAAGCTTGGTTCATAGCTGAAGAAACTTCAGTACTATTTGTGTAACTAATTCTGTTGCTTCCGAATTTCTAAAGAAGTCAGAATTATTTTTGCATTGTTAGTATACACACCAAATGTAAATGGCAAATTCTGTTAAGTATGGCCTTATCTGTTTTACCATTGCTTGCAGTGTGACAAAAGAGTTTCTTAATGCATATAAATCTTATGAGACAGCTTTTTGGCTTGCAGTATTTTCTTTATCAGATATTACGAGGATTAAAATATGTTCATTCTGCACATGTTTTACACCGTGACCTCAAGCCAAGCAATTTGCTCCTAAATGCGAACTGTGATCTTAAGATAGGAGATTTTGGCCTTGCCAGGACGACATCAGAAACCGATTTCATGACGGAGTATGTTGTTACTCGTTGGTATCGAGCACCTGAACTGCTACTAAATTGTTCAGAGTATACTGCTGCTATTGATATTTGGTCAGTGGGGTGCATACTTGGTGAGATTGTAACTCGAGAACCTCTATTTCCAGGCAGAGACTATGTTCATCAATTAAGGTTGATCACAGAGGTATGATTTTGGTAATTGCTTTCAGCCATGATGTTTATGATGTTTACTTTGTAGTTTGTACTTTAATGTTTCCTGAAGCCAAACACAGTTTTGTCTGTACTACTAACTTGTTTTCTTATGTAGTTGCATGTTATTAAGGCCAACCACAATCTTTTTTCTATGCCTGTAACTTCTCTTGGTTAATTTAATTAGTTATTCAGATAAAAGGAAAAAAAGCATACAAAATCCTCTCCAATATTATTACGCTAGGTCTTGCAATGATTTTCTTCATTTTATATATCTTGATACAGTAGGCTTATTTGGTATAGGCCAGCCTCTAGTAAAATGTTTTTCGTTGAATGAGAAAGATTTTCTCTCCGATATTTGCTACATTTCCCTAACTGTTACCATTTAGTCTTCTATACTGTGTTCTTATTTTTTATTCTTATAATTGTCATGTGTTTGACTCCAATACTTGAAAGAATTGAACTCAAACCTTTCATGTTTAAGGTTAATCCATATGCTTACAAAATATATTTTTATTTTTCATACAAAATGTGATTTTACAGAATTTTTTATCATGCAAAAATTATTAACAATATGAACTTAATTATATATGAATTATATATACTTGAAATAACTCAAGACTTATATACTCAAAGGCCAAACTTATGAAATTACATGCTTCTAGGGGAATATATTCATTCTAGAGACACTTATATGTTTATGAATATATAAGTCCTGCTTAGGCTAAGTTGTTCAAAAGGGTTGCAAAACTTATGTAAGTTCTTTAATTATTGAGCTCAAGGAGAATACTTGAATTGTCTCTTGTAGATTAGATTTCTTTAGTTTTGTTTTAGTTTGTTATGTTCATAAAGTTGTGAGTTTATTTTGTTTTTTGGAAAAGTTTTAATAAGGTTAAAAATGATTTTACATTTCATTACAAATTTTAAGTTTTGGCTTTATTAAAAAGGGTTTTAGTTAAGTTTTATTAACAAGATTTTGATTAAGATTTTAGGCTAAGGCTTTAAGAAAAGATTTTAATTTTGGAGATTTTATATTAAGGTTTATTTAAAAGTCTTTAATTTTAAAATATTTAATTTTTTTTAAAAAAAATTAAAGTTTTATTAAATAGGTTTTAATTTTATTAAAGATTTTGAGTTTAAAAGATTTTAGTTTTAAAAAAAGGTTTTAATTTTGAGTCTTATTAAAAATATTAAGATTTATTAAAAAGTTTTAATTTTAAATAAGGTTTTTTTTAGATTTAATTTTTAAATGTTTTAATTTATTTTATAAAGGTTTTAATTTTATGAGAAATATTTTAATATTTTGAGAAATCCTCTTCAAATTTTATTTCAGATCATTTCCAAAAAAAGGTTCTTTTTAAAGAGGTAATCTTGAGCTTGAACCTTCACAAATTTTGAAAATTTTTCTATTTTTGAGCACATTTAGTTGATATAGAAAATGTTTCTTAAGTTTGCATAATATCATTATTTTTGAAAAGGATATCATTAGAGTACATTTAATTTACATATAATTTCTAAAAAAATTTATTCTCTTTTATCTATTTATTTATTTATTTTATTTTTTGCACACAACTTTAACTGGGCTCCCTCTCTCACTTTAGCTAAGGAGTTGAATTCTTTCTCCTATAAATAACATCAATCACTCAACTTGTGTTATTCTAAGTTCACATTTTTACACGTGAAACCATCCCAACTTGCATATTTAACTTACTAAATCCCAACTTGCTTGCGACTTATTAAAACTCAACTTGCATAGGAATGTAAAGACTGATCCAACTTGCTTTGCAAACTTATTAAAACTCAACTTGCATTGGAATATAAAAACTCATCCAGCTTGCATATATGTAAAATTAAAGCTCTTCTAATATGCTTTGCAAATTCATCAACTCCCAACTTGCATAACATTGAAACATGAATGAAACAATCTATGGATTTGCATAGATTGGTTAACATAGAACATAAGATGGCATGATTTTTTTTTTCTGACATAGAAGCTTGAGTAACATGGGTTGATCAAACATAAACATGGAGCATAAATGAATATTGTATGAATTAATATGGATTTGCATGAGTGAACATTACCTAACCGCACATTTACTTGAACATTTATATCAAAACATGCACGCATTTATTAATACACATAAGACATACATGCACATTGCACATACACGCACTTATACCTTTACATATTAGCATACATATTCACTCATACTTACATGTGCACACACACATTAACACATACTTTAGCATACATATTTTTTCTTTAAAACATGCACATTAACACACACATATGCAACACACTTGCACTTTCACTTGCACTTAATCACATACATATGCACACTTCATCACTTACTCCCTCTCCTCTTTATTATTATTAATTTTTTTTGGGTTCTTGGGTAAGGTGTTTTAGGCTAGGGTTTAATGGACTTAGATGTATTTAGGCTAATGTAGGGCTTGGGTTAGGTGTTTTAGGCTAGGTTAGGCTTGGGTAGAGTGGGTCTAGGACTAATTTAGGTCTCGGGTAGGCTAAATTAGGTGGGTTTGGGTAGGCTAGGTTTGGTTCTATTTGGGTTTGGGTAGGGTAGGTTTGATGGGTTTGGATTAGTTTAGGTCTCGGGTTGGCTAGGTTTGGTTCAATTTGGGTTTGGGTAGGGTAGGTTTGGGGTGGTTTAGGCTCGTGTTTGGGTGTTTTGGTGAGTGAGTTAAGGGAATGAGAAGCTAAGGGAGATTCATGGTGATGTATGCAAGGTAATATCGTTTTAACATAAGCCATGGTGGAATATGCAACATATAGAACATAAAAGAACATATGAAAACATGAAGAATTAGCAAATTACATGGTAAGATATGAAATTGAACATGAAGAACATAGAGAATTAACAAATCCCATGGTGAAATATGAAATTGAACATGAAAAAAACATCAAGAAGTTAGAGAATTAACAAATCCCATGTGAAATATGAAATTGAAAGATCAAGATAGAAAGTTATACCATCTTTGGAGAGAATTCAATTGTTTTCCTTAGATGAAAAGGTATCTTTCTTGCCTTAATCATCCTTCTGGGTTTGGATGATTAATATGTGTAATGGGGAGGGAAGATAGGAGTATGTGAGAGAGGAGGAAAGGAGTAAGAAACTGAGAAGATGAGTGAGGGGGAGGAAGAGAATGGGAGGGATGATT
>JXCR01147241.1:110241-137741 GCA_002079205.1 Phalaenopsis hybrid cultivar
CCTTGAAAATGTTTAAGAAATTGTGATGCTCTTTTCACTTTGATCTTAATTTACTTTCAATCTGGTCAATTGATTTCTTAAAATATGTTGAGTTTTACAACTAAAGTGAAGATTACATCCAAGATTCATGGAGGTCAAAAACCTTGGAAGTTGGGTGCAAATAAATAGGAAAATAATATTATCGGGCGTAGAATTGGAGATTGCATTGGAAGTTGGGTGAAAATAAATAAGGAAATAATATTATCGGGCGTAGAATTGGAGATTTTAGAGTGACAGAAATTGGGTGCAAATAAATAGGGAAATGAAATTATCGGGCGTAGAATTGGAGATTTTAGAAAATGACAGACTAAAATCCCCAATTCGGTCTAAATTGGGTGCAAATAAATAGGGAAATAAAATTATTGGGCATAAAATTGGAGATATTATAGTGACAGACTAAAATCTCTAATTCGGTCCTATCGTTTGGGTGCTGAAGTGTAGATGTTAGCTAATTCGGTCCTATCGTTTGGGTGCTGAAGTGTAGATGTTAGACGGGAACGTGGGAGCTCCGAAGTGAGAGCCGGTATCCTCCCAACCTAGCCGCAGATTCAGTAAACAAGCGTAGGATTAGTCAAAGTTCTTTATACCTGGACCAAAGGGTAAAGAATATGTATGCTCCTATTTGACACAATATAATTGAACTAATTTCACTTTAACCATTCACTATAATTTCTTGACAAGGAGAATGATGCTTTCTTATATATTGAATATCACATTTAAACCTTCATTAGTATAATTAGTTATTTAATAGATATATTGAATATCACATTAAAAACCTCATTAGTATAATTAGTTATTTAAGAGTTATTAAAAATTTAAATAGTTATTTTAATTTTCTATTAGTGACAGATAAACAAATTGAACTTCGTTGTTGCAATTAAAGTATTGCTTTTCTAAAGAACCTTCATTGGTATAATTAGTTATTTAAGAGTTATTAAAATTACATATTTATTTCAATTGCCTTCTTCATTAGTATCATTAGTTATTTAATAGTTATTAAAATTACATAATTATTTCAATTGCCTAATAGATGACAGATAAGCAATTTGAATTATATTGTTGTGATTAAGTGTTGATTTTCTAAAATCTTAGTTCATAGATAAGCAATTTGAATTATATTGTTGTGATTAAGTATTGCTTTTCTAAAATCTTAGTTTGTAGTCATAAGCAAATTGAATTCCATTGTTGCGATTAAGTATTGCTTTTTCTAAAATCTTAGTTTGTAGTTCTATTAAGCAAATTGAACTTCATTGTTGTGATTAAAGTATTGCTTTTCTAAAATCTTAGTTCGTAATTCTAATCTTACTCCATGTGGGATTGAGATCTAGGACTCCATTGAGCTCTATATTACTTGAGCGATATGTATACTTGCGTTGATAAGTGTGACTTTATAATTATTGAATATTTATTACGTCCATATTTATCATATCTATAACTGTTATTATGTTTTAGTATAGCTGCTAAGGAATTAAATCTTTTAGCAGTAGTATTAAATACTTATATTTTTAAGCATATATAAAGTCACGGTCAATATTTAAGTCTTAGTAAAGAAGTCCTATATTACTTGATAACGATACGTATACTTGCGTAGTATCCTAATATAAATATATATAAATTAAAAAGGTTAAATTCTTATTTTTCTTCAGGATCAAATTTTTGGTTTTGTTGCAAAATAAGGAAATATAAGTAAAAAATACCATCAGAACTATTGTTATACTGTGCATAAGATTAAGTCGGGATCAACACACAAACAAGAAATTTATATAAAAAATACTACAATATTCCTATAATAAATCTTAAATTTTAAATATGAATTTATAAAAATAGAAATTTTGCTTTCTAAAAACTTCTTTTGAAAATTTTGTAATTTTCTACGGCACTGCGCCAAAAACTTGATCCCGACTTTCTATATAGATGTCTATTGAGATATATGAGATTATATGCTTAATTTCCTTAATAATAATTCTTACTTTGCAACAATGCCAAAAATTTGATCCTAAGCAAAAGCTACGTAATTTTTTCACTATGAAGCAAATAAGAATAAAGTTATAATATTTAAATATGGGATCCTATGCAAGTATACGTACCGTTATCAAGTAATATATGACTTTTTTTATTAAGCCCCAAAGAATCAAACCCACAGGAAAAACTTGACAATATGCATTCTACAAAACAGGAGAAACTAGATAACAAAATTCTACTTAGCAAAGATTCTTACATTATGCTATAATAGGAATGAAAAATAAAATCTTTTTTGCAATTTTTTTTATAATTGAAAATAAAGTAAGCAATTAACTAACTTAACTAAATATTTGCAAGATAAAAGCAATATAAATAAAATATCTTTTTCCTTATCATGAATCAGTAACAAGTATTGAAAATCTGTTGTGAAAGCATTCTAATTGTGTTGAGTCAAATAGGAGCAATAATATTTTTTACCCTTACAGAGATGCTATAAAGAATATTGTCTAATTTAAAATTTGAATAGTTTTGAAGACCGGTTAAGTAGGGAAGATGCTAGCTCTCACTCTAGAGTTCCCTCTTCTCCCTCCGCCAAAGGGCTAACATCACGTATCAAAACCTAAAATTATAAATCAAATTGGTGGTTTTGGCCTGTCACTCTAATGTCCTCTAATTCTACACCCTTGAAACTTTATTTTCTTATTTATTTGCACTCAACCCCATGAAATACATTCTTATCCATGAAATCAATTGTGATTCTTACCATTTGTTAATTGAGATAATACCAACTCGGATCTTACATGTTCTCACAACAGGTATTAACATCTTAATTGGCCAAATCAATGAATAAATGAAGTACAAGGTTTTAAATCATCTTAAATTCTTCCAACATTGAAGTCCAATACTTCACACAACTTCCTTTAAATATATAATCACTTATCATTTTAAGGAAAAAGATAAAGAAAACTACCCAGAATTCAAGGAGAAAACACAATCACACTTGAGTTTAAAAGTAGAAATCATGCACACCAACAAAAAATTAAAATTAAAACTAAATGTAGTCATAAAGATAAACACTTATCTCAAATCCTCTCCACCAAATGTCTTGAAGTTCCTTTGAATTATCTTCCTTCACTCATAATACAAACTAAAACTCAAAATAAAATAAAAAGGTGGCTGATGACAGCAGTTACTAGGATGAATTTTGGTGTTTGGATGTGGATTGGTTGGCCTCATTTTGATGATCCTAGTCTTATTTAATAAAAATCCAAGATGTGTCTTGGTTTCTCTTCAAAATGTGTCTCTATTCAAAAAATCTTCTAGAAGTTGCCTCCTTTCAAAAGCCAATTGGATGAATTTTCGTGTTCATGAACTATTTCCCATGTTTTTACCAAGGGTTGCTTCAAAAACCTCTTCAAAGTCGTCCAAATTCAATGAATCATCAAATAACTACTGCTGGCGCTTAAACGCGAGGTACCTGACGTTTAATCGTAGCTTTCTCTGAATAGCAAGTGCGTAAGCGCTAGTACTGGGCGCTTAGGCGCCTCAGTTTATTTTTTCACTTTTTTTTATTTTTGCTCCAAAATTGATCCTTTTTCACACCTTTTACCATTTTTCATCCATTTGATTGTACCTGAAAGAAAAACACACAAATATCTTTCATTAAAGTGTAATATCTCAAAAAATAGGCATAAAATTGTGTACAAAAATACAATATATATAAGGTGTTTCAGTAATCAGGCTTAAACTTTGATCAACCCAACCTGAAACTCAATTTCAAACTTGAATTTAGTCNTTTGATAAAATTTTATCCTTATGGAGCTGTGGATATTAAAGATTCTAATTCTGAGAAAATTTTAAAGTGAATGGACATAGACTGAATGATTATTATATAGGGGATCAACATAAATAAAATGACGGAATGATGTTGGGTCAACCAGAATGAGCACTAGTTACGTCGGGTTGGGGACGTAAAACCAAGCGCTTTGAGGGAGGAAACCCATAGTTATCAGTGTGTTTTTGCTTTGATTGTTGTTTTGAGTCTGATTAAGAAATTTAGGTAGTATTTTTTAGTTTATTATGTGCTAGTAATGATTTTTAAACTTTATTTAGTGACCTAGACATATTAGAATGAGAATTTAGAGATTAAGGCAATTTAATCACATGTGCAAATTTTGATTTCTAGAAGGTGTAAATGCAATTTAGTTGGAATAAACGTGTCTTGGAAGTTTCTAGTTGTGCCAAGAAGTTATGAGGAATTATGCTTATAAATAGAAGGGGTTTATGAAAGAATTTCACCCCTAATTATTTTTAGCCCTAAAATTCTAAGAAAGAGAGAGATTTAAAGAAATGTCTTCATGGGATATGGATTTGAAGAAGAAGGAAGAAGCTATGAGGAAGAAGTTCATTAGTCAAAGTGCACAGGAGATATATAATGGTTTCTTAGCCGTTAGTATTGAAGGGATATCGGAGAAGATCAACCAGATGGAGAATACTATATTTGTATTAGAGACTAAGGTGCTTGAATTGCATGCTCATCTAAAACATATTGGGTGGAAACTTAAGATGTAATTCAACCATACCAGTTATGTAGAGGAAGCTAATAAGGTAATGTTCCTTAAGCAAAAGTGGATCAAAGATGATATTATTAGAGCTCGTCACCAACATCTGTTTTAGCAACTCTATATTCCTAGAGAAACTACTGAGAGATAAGAATTCGCTCCTTCTAATGAAGAGGCATTAATTTAAGTGTTAGGAATTGTGTATTTGGAGTCATGTTTTTAAGTGTGTTAGTGTTTATGTCTTGGATTTAGTGTTTGTGTCATTGGCCAGAGGAAAATATGTTGAGATTTTTATACCTATTTTATACTATTTTTAATGATATTGCACTTTAAAGAAATTTATTTTTGATGTTTTGTTGCAGGAATGATAAATTAGGGTTAATGGAGCAAAAAGATGCAAAAAGAAGCGAATTTGGAGCAAAAAGGATCAAAATGTGGAGATTTGAACTATGCTGCCAACGACACACTCGATCCCACCGTCGGTGAGTTTTTCCCAAGGCTACAGGACAAAATTCTTCAGAAGTTCGCCGACAGCGAGCTCGATGATTATGCCTACTCAAGCTTTGGATAAGGCCAAATTTTGAAGGGATGCTTAGGCAACTCTTAGGAAGGCTCATCCACAACTTTAAAAGAATATTTTGGCCAAAATTTAGACAGGCCCGAGAGGTCCTGGAGGTTAGAGAGGTTCCATCAGTGTATAAAGAATTTACTAGAGTGTATAAGCAATGAGGAATTCTTTGAGAGATTGTAAGAGATTTCTTCCTCCTTGCTGCTTCAAAGAAGAATTCTGTGTGCTGTAAAGAAATGAAGAGATTCAGAGGAACTTCGAGGAGTGTTCTTGGGGAGAAAATAAAGATAAGTTATTTACTTGTTGTAGTTTGTTTGACTTTGATTATATATATATATTTCGAGTTTTGTTGTGTTTTTCTCATGAGATTTGAGTAGTTTTCTCTGTCTTTCTCCTTGTCTTGAGATTTGTTAAATGGTAATTTGAATTGGTGAAGCCATAAAAATGTTTAAGAAATTGTGATGATCTTTTCACTTCGATCTTAATTTACTTTCAATCTGGCCAATTGATTTGTTAAAATATGTTGAGTTTTACAACTAAAGTGAAGATTACATCCAAGATTCATGGAGGTCAAAGCCCTTGGAAGTTGGGTGCAAATAAATAGGGAAATAATATTATCAGCGTAGAATTAGACATTTTAGAGTGACAGACTAAAATCCACAATTCAGTCTTATCGTTTGGGTGTCGAAGTGTAGATGTTAGCCCTCAGGTGAAGGAAATGTGGGAGCTCTGAAGTGAGAGCCGATATCCTCCCAGCATAGCCGCAGGTTCAGTAAACACGCGTAGAATTAGTCGATGTTATTTATGCCTGGACCAAAGGGTAAAGAATAGGTATGCTCCTATTTGGCACAATATAAATTGAAGATTCACTTTATCCATTCACTATAATTTCTTAACAATGAGAAGGATGCTTTCTTATATATTGAATAATTTATCCATTCACTATAATTTCTTGACAAGGAGAAGGATGCTTTCTTATATATTGAATATTCATTCACTATAATTTCTTGACAAGGAGAATGATGTTTTCTTATATATTAAATATCACATTAGATGGGTAAAGAATAGGTATGCTCCTATTTGGCACAATATAAATTGAACTAATTCATTTTATCCAAAATAGGTATGCTCCTATTTGGCACAATACAATTTGAACTGATTCACTTTATCCATTCACTATAGAATAGTTATGCTCCTATTTGGCACAATATAAATTGAACTAATTCATTTTATCCATTCACTATAATTTCTGTGCTCCTATTTGGCACAATACAATTTGAACTGATTCACTTTATCCATTCACTATAATTTCTTTAAGGAGAAGAATGATTTCTTATATATTGAATATCACAATCAAACCCTCATTAGTATCATTAGTTATTTAAGAGCTATTAAAATTATCTATTTTATTTCAATTGCCTATTAGTGACAGATAAGCAAATTGAACTTTGTTGTTGTGATTAAAGTATTGCTNAATCGGGCGTAGAATTGGAGATTTTAAAGTGACAGACTAAAATCCCCAATTTGGTCCTATTGTTCAAGTGCTGAAGTGTAGATGTTAGCCCTCAGACAAGGGGAACGTGAGAGCTCCGAAGTGAGAGCTGGTATCCTCCCAGCCTAGCTGCAGATTCAGTAAATAGTCAATGTTCTTTATGCTGGACCAAAGGGTAAAGGATAGGTATGCTCCTATTTGACAAAATACAAATTGAACTAATTCACTTTATCCATTCACTATAATTTCTCAACAAGGAGAATGATGATTTCTTATATATTCAATATCACATTAGAGCCTTCATTAGTATAATTAGTTTTTTGATAATTATTAAAATTACATATTTATTTGAATTGTCTATTAGTGACAGATAAACAAATTGAACTCCGTTGTTGCGATTAAAGTATTGTTTTTCTAAAATCTTAGTTCATAGTTCTAATAATACTCCCAGTGGGATCGATATCTAGAACTCCATTAGAGCCCTATATTACTTGAGCGATACGTATACTTGCGTTGAAAAGTGTGACTTTACAATTATTGAATATTTTATACATTTATCTTTATCGAATCTATAACTGTTATTAGGTTTTGGTACAGTTGCTGAGAAATTAAATCTTTTAGCAGCAGTATTAAATACTTATATTTTTAAGCATATATAAAGTCACTGTCAAGTTTTTGGCTCCGTTGTCGTGGAGTAAACAAGAATCATAATTAGAGTAACGGACAAAGTTCAAGTCGCCGTAGGTTGATGTGGCGCCACTCGTTTAAATAGATAAATAGGGATTTAAAAAATTAAAAAATTATCCCTAGCTTTAAAAATCCATATCTTGGTGTAGAAAAATCACAGAAATAAAATAAAAATACCCTCTTGCTTAGTGAATAGAGGAGAACAATATGGAAATGATTTGAACTCCATTTTTATTTTTAATTAATTAAATATTGATTTGAATGTTTTGATTCTCCATGCATGTAGTGATCACACTATGGCTTGAAATTTTAACATGTTGTTGTCTCTGTTGTAGGGAACATTCCCTGATTTTTCCAAAGTCAGAGGAGGTCCCTAGATAGAAAATCATATTTTTCAAGTTTATGTGCATTATTTGCTTAAACTAATCATGAAAATTAGCTTGTTGCGTAGAAAAATCCAACAAAATTTTGGAATGTTTATGATGACCAGAGAGCCTTTAGAAAAATTTCTCATGAGCAAAGTCATTCAAAATACACCTAATCTTCACAAACCATAAATCACTAAGATAATTTATTTTCAAAAATACAAACTACAAAATGACTTGATTTTTGATCTCCACTACTGTTTAGGATCCAGAGAACTCACCATAAAAATTCTAAAGTATCTTGAGTTCATTTGGTAACTTAAGTTGATTTTTAAAGATATATAACATTTTTAGCACTAAAATAATTTTTAATAATTAAAATATAACTTGAAAAATTATAAAACTTATTTTTTTGAGTTCTCTGTGATTAGGGGTATTTTCTAAAAATAAAATGGTATTTAAAATAAAAACTTTATTTTTAACCTATTTTAAATACTTAAATAATTAAAAATCCATAAAATCTTAAAAATAATAAAAATTCATGAAAATGTCCTAAATTGCTTCTTAAGTACTTAGGAACAATTACAATATTTTTCCTGATTTTCTAAATAAAGATACTAAATTTCAAAGCTTAAAAATAATTTTTAAAGGCTAAAAATGAGTTTTCACAAAAAATAATTCCAATAAATAAAAAAAACTCAGAAAAATATAAATTTTTTTCCTTTGAGTTCTTTGGCCTAAGGAAGATTTTTCAAAAACATAAAACTTAATTTTCCCCATTTAAAATATTTTATATTTAATAAATACCCCTAAACTTAAAATAATTCTAATAATTCAAATAAAATTCAAACAGTCATGAAATTTGGTCCAAAGACCTCTAGTCTAGGTCTTCCTCCAGTAAAAATTTCAAAGGATTAAGATTTACTTTGGTCAAGTTAGGAATTTTCTTTGAAAAATCCTATTTTTGTATGAAGATAATTATATAAATTAAATTAAATTTTAAAAAATGACATTTTCTCCTCTGATGTCTAAATTGACCCATGAATGAGGTAGGATAAGAATTTCAAAGTCATTTGAATTAAATTTGACAAATTATGAAGTGTTAGAGCCTTAGAAACAAATGTGTAATTTTGGAAATTCAACCTTAATTAACTTTTAGGCTTAATTCAAGGAGGGAAATGGGCAACCTCTGATCTTAATATGATGTTTGAAACACAAGGGATTAATTGGTAGAAACCAACCTCACTTTCTTAATTGAAAAGATAAGTTAATGGATTTCTAAATTATTAAAATTTGGAAGTTCATTTAAATAAAATGAACCCAGGACTTAGGGGTATGACTTTTGAAGTCGCTATTTTGATTTTCAAATAAAATTCAAGTCATGATTTATGACCACCTAAAGCTTAACCTTTTCAAAACTAATTAAGACACTTACCTAGGTCTTAAGGACTTAGTACCGACTTATGTTAAATCAAGTTTCATTTAAATTAGGATTAGAAAAGTAAATATCAATTAAAATTAAGACATCTTTCAAACACTACAAGCCTAATTTAATGATTAGAAAAGTAAACATCATTGAAAATTAAAACATCTTTCAAACACTACAAGCCCAATTAGGATCAAAATTTGGTTAAGTGTTCCAAAAACACTAACTTTCCTCTTTATGGGTCTTCACCCACATAATCTTCAAAATTAAATTATAGATGATAATTACCTTACTCTTAGGGATAATTGAGACATCAATGTTCATTGGGCATTTGAGTGTTTATAGGATGAATTATTAAGCAATATAATAAGTTTAGAAGAACTTGGGATTTTCCACCAGGACCTTCTTCTTTCTCTAGATCTATTGGATACCTCGGAGATCTACTAAACTTAATATGTTTTGCTTGACAACTATCATCCTTAATTAAACTCCTAAGGACCCACCAAGATATGAGATAGGTCGTCAAAATTTTACTTCCCTGCTTCATATAAACTGCTTTAACATGCCTTTTGAGTTTTAGGTGGTGGAACAAGAAGACTCGTCAGGTTTGCTTTTACAGTTTTCAGTGTCGTCTTTATTGTATTTTCATATTGTACTTTTATACCTGCAAATTTGCATGCTAAACAATGATGTCACCCTGCATAAAAACTAAAACTATCAGGATAGCCACAAAACCAAAACCAAAACTAAAACTAAAATCAACCAAATAAAAATTCACCCCCACAACATTCAAAAATATAAAACAACTCAAAATTTAATCACAAACATCACACAAAACTACAACTTCAACTAATTCGAAATATAAAACAACTTAAAATTTAATCACAAACATCACACAAAACCACAACTTCAACTAAATTTAAACATTTTTATCTGATGATCGGGAATCCCTCATAGGAGGTAACCTACGGCTGTTAACAAGGCTTCCCACAGTCTAAATGAAATTATGGAACTCATTATGTTTAGTTTAGTAAGTTCATTTGGACTAAGTGAATCCAATAGAAAATGGTGGTGTCGGAATGAGGGAGCTGTAAGATCCTAACTGGTGTCGCTCTAATCAACTTTAATATGTCCCCATAAAATTTAAAGAGCTTCAACCATAGGGCCACTTGATTTGATATCATAACTTGACACACTAGAAAACTCAAACTCGTCATGACAAGGAGCTTGGAGCTAGCATGGTGGGCAGCACGACCATCTTCAACAGCAAAACCTATCTTCCCGGCAAGAGCTTGGAGCTAGCTTGGTGGGCAGCACGACCATCTTCAACAGCAAAACCTGTCTTCCACTAAACCAATCTTCCTTTCTTAGATATAAATAACAAAGCCATAGGACCTCGAGGTTGCTTGCTTATGCAACATAAATCCTCATATTATCTTTAGGCCTTTGTACAACCCTGCTATACAATATAAGCCCTAACTCGTCTTAGGATTCCGAGGTTGTCGTTTGTCACGACCTGTTATACAATATAAGCCCTAACTCGTCTTAGGATTCCGAGGTTGTCGTTTGTCACGACCTCTCTCACATCTTCCAGGCTATTTGTGTGATCATTTCACACAAATGTAATCCCTAACTAATAAAACATCTTTAGGCCTTTGTATAGCTCTGTTGTACAATATAAGCCCTAACTCGTCTTAGGATTCCGAGGTTGTCGTTCGTCACGACCTAAATCCTCAATTCAGGCTATTTGTGCGATAATTTCACATGAATGTAAGCCCTAAATAATGAAATTGACAGGATCAGGCTATTTGTGTGATAGTTTCACACGAATGTAAGTCCTAACTAATAAAATTGGTAGGATGAAACATCTAAATATTTCTCCTTAGAAATGAAGCTAAACATTAGGATAGCTTAGGAAGTCACCGGGTTCTCCTATGGATCCATGACATCCCCTAGTTCTTCCTCCTTTGGACTCTACAACAAAATGTTCCAAATTTGGGTTCTCCTCTGGATCCATGACATCCCTTAGTTCTTCCTCCTTTGGATTCTACAATAAAATGTTCCAAATTTGCTAGATCCATGACATCCCCTAGTTCTTCTTTCTTTGGATTCTACAATAAAATGTTCCAAATTTGAGAACCCATGACATCCCCTAGTTCTTCCTCCTTTGGACTCTACAACAAAATGTTCCAAATTTGAACCCGACATCCCCTAGTTCTTCCTCCTTTAGATTCTACAATAAAATGTTCCAAATTTGAACCAATCTCTTTCACACCTCTATGTCTGATTTCGTTGAAGAGTCCCACCCTTTGAAATTCCTTGAAGATAATTCAACCTCTACGTCCAATTTCGTTGAAGAGTCCTACCCTTTGAAATTCCTTGAAGATAATTTTTCCCACACCTCTACGTCCGATTTCGTTGAAGATTCCTACCCTTTGAAATTCCTTGAAGATAATATTTCTTGATTTTCTCTAGTCCTTCTTCCTTTGGATTCTACAATAAAATGTTCCAAATTTGAACCAATCCCCTTTCACCTTAGTTCTTCTTCCTTTGGATTCTACAATAAAATGTTCCAAATTTGAACCAATCCCCTTTCACCCTCCTCCTTTGGATTCTACAATAAAATGTTCTAAATTTGAACCAATCCCCTTTCACACCTCTATGCCCGATCTCATTGAAAATTCCTACCCTTTGAAATTCCTTGAAGATAATATTTCTTTATTTTTATCGAGAGTCTTCTTAGGTGATTTTGGTCATTTAAGATGTAATTAACAATAGGGGCTTGCCCTTATAGGAAGCTTTTCTCGAACCCATCTTAATTTAAATCCTATTTAATTCTTTATATTAAATAAAGAAACTTGTCAGCAAATAAAACGGTTTCACAGACCAAATAGATGTTATATATTCCTTAGTTTATTTGATCGAGCATCATCCTCAAGCCTTGTGTTTATCCTTCGGGATAGATACAAGATTTGAGGTACAACGCTCTTTCATTTAAACTATGAAAAATATGGTGTCAATTTGATTTTATATTTTTCTAGAACTAAATATATATGTAAATTAAAATGTTCTTCCGAAGAGGACGACGAGATTTTGATTCTGGTGACCGACAACTTCTTAGGGGCAACTCCTCCAGCGAAAAATAGCACCGACACTAATCTATCTAACATTTGGTCTAGAAATTATAAAGTTAAATGATCTTTCCTGGTAGCTATATTTAATTTTCCATAGTCCACACAAATTTGCTATTCAGTAACTTATCTTTTTGGAATTAATTTATTTTTCTCATTTACTTCAACTGTCACTCCTCCTTGCTTTGGAACACAGTAGATCGGACTTACCCAAGCACTGTCTCAAATATGATATATAATTTCAGCATCTAACCATTTTAAGATTTCCTTTTTAACAACTTTTTCATTATCGGGTTTAATCTCCTCTGAGGATCAACTTTAGCTTTGTATTGTTCATCTAATAGAATTTTTTGCATATAAATTGAAGAACTGATTCCTTTAATATCTGCTAAAGTCCATCCAAAAGATTTTTTATTTCTTTTCAACATTTCTACTAATTTTTGTTCTTGAATTTCAATTAAATCAGAGATATAATAATAAACAATGTAGATGAATCTCCTAAAAATACATTTTAAATGGGCAGGTAATACTTTCAGTTCAAGTTCAGGTGGTTTAACACTTGAAGGAATAAAATTTTTATTATCAATTTCCAAAAGGTTCAAAATTTCAAATTTGTCTTGAAAATAATCTAAATTCTCAATTTTTATTTCATTCTCATAATTCTCTTCTTGCCTTAATTTATCTTTAAACATTCCCTTAAATCACTCATTACTTAGATAATCAGTGACTTACATTCTAAAACATTCATTATCTTTTTCTATCGTAGGATATTTCATAGCTTTTGCTATATTAAATGTCACTTCTTGATCATTGACTCTAATTAATAATTTTCTTTTTTGCACATCTATCACAGCTCTTCCTGTTGCAAGAAATGGTTTTCCAAAAATAATAAGAATCTCTTTATCTTCCTCCATATCTAATACAATAAGGTCTACATGAAAAATAAATTTATCCACTTTCACTAATACGTCTTCTATAACTCCTTTAGGATAAGTTATTGATCGATCAACGGACTGAAGAGTTACAGTAGTAGGAGAAATCTCTCCCAAATCTAAACGTTTAAAAATTGATAGAGACATAAGATTAATACCACTCTTAGATCACATAAGGCTTTTCCAAAAAAAAAAAAATTCACCAATAGCACAAGGTATAGTAAAACTACCAGAATCTTTTAACTTTTTAGGAAGCTTTTTCTGAATAATTACGCTACACTCTTCACTGAGTGCAACAGTCTCATAATCTACAAATTTCCTCTTCTTGTTTAGTTTATAATTCATAAATTTCACATAAGATGACATTTGTTCCAAAGCCTCAATGAAAGGAATATTTATCGTTAACTTTTTAAGGATTTCCAAAAATTTAGTAAATTATTTATCTTTATTCTTCTGCTTTAATCGTTAAGGAAATAGATGTGGCAGTTTTTCTAAAGAAAATTTTATTGGTTGATTTTCATCATTGTCGCTTCAATTTCTACCTTCTCAACTTCAGTTTCTCTTTAGATTCTTGTCTCCACTTCTTTTCCACTTTGTAATTGAACAGCTTTAATTTTCTCTTTATTCTGATGTTTTGGATTAACTTCAATAGTGCTAGGAAGAATTCCTGAAAGTCTGTTACTAAATGTAGTAGCAATATTCCTAATTGCAGCTTCTTGATTTTGTATTTGATTTCCCATGTTCAACATTACTTCTTCCATAGTCAACTTCTTCTCCTTAATTTGTGAGTTATTGTTAAATCCAAGAGGATAATAAGGTCTATAGTTAGGATTCCCTTGGTTATTTGAATTTCCTGAAGGGTTCACCGAATTGTTATAATTATTCCAACTTAGATTAGGGTGATTTTTCCATTCAAGATTATGATAATTAGAATGGGGATTATTATTTTTATTATTTATAACATTCATAGTTTCATAAGATGATTGAGTATCAATTATCTATCCTAGTGAATTTTCCTCTAACATTAGTGGTATTTGAGAATAGTTCACTCCAATTTGATCAATCTCCTTTGATATAACAACAATGTGAGATGTTAAAATAGACATTGCATCAGAATCATGAATACCAGCTACTCTCTTTAGATTTACCCATTCAAAGGGTCATTGAAAATTATTAGTAGTCATTTCCTCTATTAAAGAATATGCTTCATCAAAAGGTTTTGGCATTAATCATCCACCTGCAACAACTTCTATAATATGTCTAAGTGATCCTACTAATCTATTGTAAAAAGTTTGAATTATTAACCAATTTGGTAAAGCATGATGTGAACATCTCCTAAGGAGATCCTTAAATCTTTCTCTAGCTTCATATATCGATTCCCCTTCGAACTGACAAAAAGATGTATTATCGTTTCTAAGCTTAGCAGTTTTTTATGGTGGAAAATATTTAGCTAAAAATTTTTGTGATAGTTCTTCCTAAGTTTTGATAAATCCAGGTGCTAAGTATTTAACCAAGCTTTAGCTTTGTCCCTTAATGAAAATGGAAAAAGTCTAACCCTGACAGCATCATTAGACACTCTATCATATTTAAAAGTAACACATATTTCAAAAAAAAAACTAGCAAGATGTAAGTTAGGATTTTCAGTAGATGTTCCTCCAAACTGATTATTTTGTACCATTTGGATAATAATAGGTTTAAGCTCAAATGAATTAGCAACTACATGAGGATTTTGAATAGTTAAATGAAGTTCATCTGCTGTATGATTAACATAATCTTTTAAAGGTCTTTGTCGATTTCCATTTATTTGATTATCTAAGTTCTTCGCCATTTCGTTCAAATTTTTATTTTCTTTTTGTTGTTTTTGAACTTTTCTAATAGCGTGTTCTAATTCTGAATCATAAGGTACTAGACCTTCAAATCCAATACTATGCATAAACAAATATAATGAGCAAAGAAAAATTTCTTAAAAGTACTCTTAAATTTTTTTTAAAAATATTTTATAATATATTTTTATGATTTTTTTATTTTTAAATATTTTTATTTTATTTTATGTACTTTATCGCTAAATTTCCTAATTTATGAAATCTATTTAATTTATTGTTACCTTCCCCGGTAACGGCGTCAAAAACTTATTCACCAAAATTATAGATGTGTAAAATTAATAACGTTGACTCCGCTTTGCAGCAACACCAAAAACTTGATTCATTAATAAAAAATTGAAGCAATTTATGTTGAGATTCTACACAAGTATACTATTGACCTCACTTTTGGTTGAGGTCTAGAAACTCCTTTAGTAGCCTAGGTCTAGCCATAGGACTTCCCTATTGACTGGTCTTAGAAAACTAGAAAAGGTACCCTTCTCATTAGAAATTCAAAAACTCTTCTCTTTACTCAACTTGAAGTTCCACATATTGATCTTAACCTCTTACAATTAGTAGGTAAGATCATTATGAGAGAACTCAAGAGGAGTTCCTATAGGACTACTTGGCCTTAGGATTGACCCTAGGTGTTGGTTTGGAGCTAAGCTACACAATATCCTCACAATACCCTGGCTAGAACCAATACATAAGAACCCAAAATGGGGATTTTATTAATCCATAGTTCATCTAGAATGGATATCTATCCAATTCTAATTGAAATGTTAATCTTGGGTCTTTTGCCCCAGACACCTTCAAATTACCTAATTGCCCTCGAGACCCCTCTTTGGCCCAAAATTCCAAAAATTCCCATAAAATCCCAATAAATCCCAAATATTTCTAATTTTATTTCTTTCAACTACCACATGACCCAATTTGACCAATTTGACCATCTTTAACCAAAATCCCCAAATNGGAGGTAGACTTAGACTAGAGGAGCCTTTAGATCAAATTTCACAATTTTTTAATTCCCTTTGATTTATTAGAATTATTTTAAGTTCTGGGTTATTTAATAAAAATAAAATATTTTAAGTGTTGAAAACTAAGTTTTGTATTTTTAAAAAATCTCCCAAAGATCAGAGAACTCAGAGAAGAAAATTTTATATTTTTTTGATTTTTCCTTGATTTATTGGAATTATTTTAGTGAAAACTCATTTTTTTAGCCTTTTAAAAATTATTTTTTAAGCTTTGAAATTCAATATCTTTATTTAGAAAACCAGGAAAAATATTCTAATTATTCCTAGGTGATTAGGAAACAGTTTAGAACATTTCCATGAGTTTTGTTAGTTTTATGATTTTTATGACTTTTTAATTATTTAAATATTTAAAATAAGCAAAAATTAAGTTTTTATTTTAAATATTATTTTATTTTTAGAAAACACCCCTGATCATAGAGAACTCAAAAAACTAAGTTTCATAATTTTTTGAGTTATATTTTGATTTTTAAAAATCATTTAAGTGTTAAGAGTGGTATTTATCTTTAAAAATTAATTTAGGTTATTAAATGGACTCAAAATATTTTGAAACTTTTATGATGAGTTCTCTGGATTATAAATCAAAATGGAGATAAAAAATCAAATCATTTAAATGTTTATATTTTCCAAAATCAATTGTCTTAGTGATTTAGTATTTGGAAAATTTAAGGATGTTTCAAATGACTTAACCCATGAAATTATTTCCAAAGGTTTCTCTGGTTATGGTAGACTTTTCAAAATTTTCTTGGGATTTAATGACCAATATGATGATTTCCATGATTATTTTAAGGAAATAATGTGAAATAACTTGAAAAATATGGATCTCTGTATATGGACCTCCTCTGACTTTGGAAAAATCAGAGAATGTTCCCCCTTACAGAGGCTACAATATGTAAAAATTTCAAGCCAAGGTGATGTGCCAATATGCATGGATAATCAAATGATTCCAGATAGTATTTAATTAATTGAAAATATTTTATGCATCAAATGGGCTTAAAAATTATTCCACATTATTCTCCTCAGTTTACTGAGCAAGAGGGTACTTTTATTTTATTTTTGTAATTTTTCTACACAAAGTTATGTATTTTTGAAGTTTTAGGGATTAAATAAATAAGAAAATACACCTATTTTTCTATTTAAACCGCGCGTGCCACCTCATCCTACGACGGCTCCGAAAGCATGTGTGGCGCGCTCTGGTTGGTCACTGCTGTCCACGTAGTTTGCTGACTCGGCCCGCTATTCACGTCTTAAAGCGTTGTCTGACTCGATCTCCCCCGTCCGTTTGATACACGCTTGATCAAACGGCTCCCCGTCATCGTCCCCGATAGAGTGATCCCTGACCGTCCAGACTTAAAACCTTAAGATTTCAGCCTAGACTCAACCAAATCGCTTCAGGTTTGATCCTATGTACTCGTTTAAGCGAGGCGAACACATCTATACGGCTAAGGTACCATGAAATCAAGCTTAAGTAAATGGAGAATTAAAAATAAGCTCGGGAGGAGGAGGAGTTTTATACCTTTGCTCTGAGAAGGGAGGCTTCGATCAGATATGCTCGGCATGTCCGTTGGGGTCCAAGGAGGCTAGGGATTGAGTCCCTGGCCTTGGTGTTAAGTCTAGGTGTGAATTCGACCAAGCTCGATTTCAGGTGTTGGTCTAGAGCTATGGTAGAGGCTTGTAAGTCTAGGTATGAATTTGACCAAGCTCGATTTCAGGTGTTGGTCTAGAGCTATGGTAGAGGCTCTGTGGAAGGGGGATTTGAAAGGGCTCTGGCTTCTTTCACTCTTGTGAAGGTGTGGGCACAAGCAATTGAAGTTTGGTGGGGTGTGAGCTTCTTTCACTCTTGTGAAGGTGTGGGCACAAGCAATTAAAGTTTGGTGGAGTGTGGAGGATCTTCTTTCACTCTTGTGAAGGTGTGGACACAAGTAATTGAAGTTTGGTGGAGTGTGGAGGTGTTAAGGTGTGGGCACAAGAAATTGAAGTTTGGTGGAGTGTGGAGGTGTATTGGGTTCTGTCCTGGTTTCCGGCAAGGTTTCAAGCTCAAAATTGGGCTCCGGCAAGGGGGATGGGTGAGAAAAAATGGTTGGAATGCACAGAGGAGATCTTAGAGAAGCTTTGTGTGAAGTTTGGAGAGGCCTCTCTAAGAAGATTTCAACACTTAGTTCAACGGCCATGGAGGTGGCCTTTTATAAAAATGGGTTATGGTGGCTGTCTTGGCCAATTAGGAGGTGTAATGTGGTGCTTAGGTGGAGGGCAGAGGAGCTCCATAGTTTGATTTGGATGAACTGGCCTATAGGTTTGATTTCGGTGAGGTGCCATGAGGGTGGCTCTCGGTTTTGGGCTTTTTCGGCCACTAGCTGGCCGGCTGGCCCGGGGGAGGTGGCTAGGAGCTCAGGGAACCCAGAGGAATCCATCACAGCAATTTAATGCAAATTTTGGATTTGGCAAAGATATCTTAAGCATGTGCACTTTTGGAAATAAGATCCCTTAATTTGGGGGACCTTTGGAATTTGGGGGACCTTTGGTCCATGGCTTGATTTAGGTGGTTTCATGGTGTTTGGACTGGTCACAGGGGGGGACCTTTGGTCCATGGCTTGATTTAGGTGATTTCATGGTATTTGGACTGGTCACTAAGTCCAACTCAACCTTTGGTCCATTTCTTGATTTAGGTGATTTCATGGTGTTCGTACTGGTCACTAAGTTCAAGACCTTTGGTCCATGGCTTGATTTAGGTGGTTTCATGGTGTTTGTACTGGTCACTAGGTCCAACTAATGGCTGTGGTGGAGTTAATTTAATGCAAATGTGCTTTGATTTGGCAAAGATATCTTAAGCATGTGAATTTTTGGAAATCCTTTTCATCCATGGCTTGATTTATGTTGTTTCATGGTGTTTGGACTGGTTACTAGGTCCAACTAATGGCTGTGGTGGAGTTAATTTGGTGGCTTTAAGGTGGTTAGGTCACATTTAGTGTATGGGTCCAAGTGGGTGCAAATGACCAAAGCTTGGGTTTGGGCTAGGCTAGCCATATGAATTGGTCTAATTGATTGTTTCATTTGGTGTATATGATCATAAGGAACAACTTTGGTAAAGGATGGAAGTGGTTTTGAGCTCAATTGGACGGTCAATTTGAGGGAATTTTGAACTTTAATCAATTTGGTCATGTTGGGCTAGGCTTGGGTCTACTTGGGTTAGCCTTAGGCTAAGTCCAAATTGATTGCTAGAAATGGTCAATAGGGACCTCTTGAATAGTTTCCAATTTGAATTGGATGCCAATTTGGAGCTTAAGACAATCAATTGGGTTAAATTTGGGGACTTAGCCAATTTGGGGCTAAATTTGGGAATTTTGGATTTAGGCCAAAATCAAATGGATGGACTTAGCCAATTTGGGGCTAAATTTGGGAATTTTGGATTTAGGCCAAAATCAAATGGATTTGAGGCTCAATAAGGTCAATTGATGGTTGATTTGGATGTATAGGAATTTTATGAATATTTTCCAACATTAATTGAGGCCAATTGACTAGGCTATGGGTTCAATTTGGTGAGATTAAGTATAAAGATTTTACAACATTAATTGAGGCCAATTAACTAGGCTATGGGTTCAATTTGGTGAGATTAGGTCATATGGGTGAAAATTGGGTTTGATCAAAATTGGGCTCAAATCATGGACCAATTGAGCTTGGATTTGGTGTAGTTTGGTCATATCAAATGTGAATTTGAGTTTGGGATTGGAATTGGGGTCAATTGAGGTCAAATTGGTGGACATTTGAGTTGGACTTGGGGAAATTTGAGTCTTTAAAGGGCAATTTGGGTATGGTCAAATTGGCATAATTGGGTCATGGGGTAGTTGAAAGAAATGAAATTAGTAATATTAAGGATTTATTGGGAATTTTTGGAATTTTTGATTATGGAGGGGTATTTTGGTAATTAGGGGGTGTTTTAGGGGTAAAAGGCCAGGATGGGTATTTTGGTATAGTTGAGGTACCAATCATCTCCAATAAGCCATGGACCAATGGAAACCCTATTTTGGGTCCTCTATGTAGTGGTTCTAGCCAGACCATAGCCCTAGGGCTAGTAGGTTTAGGGGACCATCTACATGAGTATCCCAAAAGATCAAGGTATCTAGGCTAGAAATTTGAGTTCAGGGTTGTGAGTGAATGGGGGTGTAGATAAGTGTAGTGAGTGCCTTAGCTCCAGAACAACACCCAGGGTCAACCCTAAGGTCCAGCAATCCTAAGGGTGACTCATCTTGAGTTTCCCCCACAGTGACCCCACCAACTAAGTATTTAGAGGTTGAGACCAACATGTGAAACTTCAAGTTGAGTAAGGAAGAGGGTAGAATTTCTAATGGTGAGGGTTCCAAGTCTAGTCTTCTAGGAATAGTCAACAGGAAAAGTCTTATGGCTAGACCCTAGGCTATTAAATGGGACAAACTAAACCTCAACCAAAAATGAGGTCAACACCTATCCCCAAGAATAAAGATGGGAATAGGGCGTTTGTGCCTATCCCAAAAAGTAAAGATGGGAATAGGGCTTCTATGCCTACCTCAAGAGTATAGATGGGAATAAGATGTTTGTGCCTACCCTAAAGAGTATAGATGGGCATAGGTCGTTACTGCCTACCCCAAAGAGTATAGATGGGAATAGGACGTCTGTGCTTATCCTAAAGAGTATAGATGGGAATAGGGCATCTGTGCCTTTCCAAAATAGTATAGATAGGAATAAGGCATCTTTGCCTATTCCTAAAAGTAAATATGGGGATAAAAACCTATTTACTGACCTCGAGCATAATGTAAAAATAGTGTAAAGAACTTGTGATGTTAACCCTATAGATTTTTTGCATGTGAAGATCTGACAAAAATTTATGGGATTTCAAGAGACTTTTTGTATAACAAGCAATTTTGGGGGAATGTGAAGAGATTAGTGCAGGGCAAGATAGTCGTGCTACGCAAATAAAGAGTAAGTAATCTCAAACTCGAGAGAAGCAAACTGAGCAAATTTATCATTTTCTTTTCTTGTTAATTTTATCATATTTAATTATCAAAACATTTTTTCAAAATAATTTAGTTTTGGTTAATTTTCAGAAAGATTTTGAAGTTTTAATATCGAGCTTTCGTTGTATCGTTCTTTATTCATATGGCTTCTCATCAACCACACAAGAGAGGGCAATTTGCTAAAAAAGTTGAAACATGAAAGAAATTTCATTAATCTGCTTCAAATATGAGTTACAGACCGAGTACATGTTGAAGCATCAAAAGATAACATGTTGAACACATCTGAAACACCATATACTGACTACATATCATAAATTGAATACATCTGATACATATCTCATCATATCAAAATGCGGTAGAAAAAGGTGTCTGTTGATCATCTTTAGAGTGGTGAGCTCCTGATCGAGCTGGCCTGCTAAGCCACGCTTAAGGATAAGAATTTCCTTCACGTGTACTTAGAGGTTCAACCCTCTCATAACTCATATGGCTGCAACTCTTTCAGCTCAGGGTCCGGAAGGAACCCTCGTGGTATCTTATCATTCCGCATTTTTCTGAAGGTTATGGAAACTCAGGGATGTTGCACTCCCAGTATGCAATGCTTAGCTAAATTAACACCATTTCCATCTAAGACCAGCACTGATCCCAATGGCAGCAGAATTTCAACGGACCCTCTGAGTTCCCCGAGACCAATGATATCAATCTCTTTTCTGAACATTCTATTGCTTTTGCTGATGAAAGAAACTGTGCAAAAGGGTCTAACAAAGTCATGATGGCCAATATGAGGAGGAATGCAACTCCCTTCATCATAAATATTGATGATGCAATAGTTTGGGATGCAATATGGCGGCAGCATACTCTATCGAATTAATCTTTTAACCATTTACTTTATCACATAAGGCATCAGATCCACCTCATCTTGTCTTAAGATACTAGGGGGGTTCCCTTTTCTGTCTCAACAAAATTTTAGCAACAACCACACTAAATGGTTATCCTACCTTTCATGTGCGTCCACTTTTGTCGCTCGACATATGTTCTTGGCCTCAGTAAACTAGCTCGGCCTCTGGCTTATATATTAAATACACAATCTAAAATCCTCTTCTCATCGTTCTCTGAGAAGACTTCAGTATAAAGCGTCATGCCTTCCATTATATTGATGACTTCGCCTCGGACATCTTCATAGAATTCAAATTCTCTTCACTTTACCCTGCACATTCTCTCCATCTCAGCGACAGGAATATCATCAAATTGTTGAGGCGGTATTGGCCTTCTTGTCCCAACCTCTTCAACAACCAGTGTCTGCTCTGTATCTGTAAGTGGTGGAATATATGACTCAACATTTGTATGTGCTACCTTGTGACCTCCCACTCTGGCGGTTGTGAATTCATGCACTGAACTATAGCAATCCAAGTGTAGAACATTGCATGCTAGGTATTCTACGAATGCTTGTCCGGCAGATGCTCTTGTGGGTAGCTCTGCATTACACATTGGACAACCCCTATAGAACTCATGGGGTATCTCTATCTACATCGGCTCTGCAGTCGGCTCCAGCTCATCTTCTATACCTGATAGACTAGAAGAGGTTTCTTTCATAAGTGGTTCATAAATACTCCCCTCAGGAATTGGGGTAAGTAATTTGGGTGCTTCTCTTTGTTGTCTCCTTTCCTCTCATAGAAAGGCATTGTTTTTGCATGGTTGGTGTTGTGACGCTGCGTTTTTTGAAGTGGTGCGCCAGACACTCTATCTTAATCGACATCTATTAAATCCCCCGTCGGTGCAGTTATTAGGGACTATAAATGATTGGTCCATTCCATTGGATATTGTTGAGTGATCATCTTTTTCCTCTTCCTCGATGAATCGTCTTCAGCTCCAATTTTTAGTAGAGACAGTAATCCTTCTTTTTCCCACTGGCTGACAATGTCGATCAGGGTACCTTCATAATTTACATCAACCTGACCAAAATCAAAATCAAGGTTTTTGACGCCACCCTGAGCTGCCCTTTCCTTATCTAATGCAAGATTTAAGTCATCTTTAAAGGAAATGATCAGCTTATGTTCTGACATTCCTTCTGTAGAAGACAAAAAAACATCAGTGTGCTGACATCAAGCATGAACAAGAACAAAAATGAATCGTCAACAATTTTGATAATTTGAAAATTTTATTTATTAAATTTTATATAATTTTAATTAGATTTACAAATTAGAAACAGAAAATCAAAATGAGAAATTTCAAAATTTTTTATTTTATTGTGGTTAATTTATTACAAAATTTTGGACCCAATCACAGACATTTGGCCAAATGAATAACCACAAAACTATCAAAATTTCTAAAAGCAAATGTTGATTTCGAGCGGCATCATGTCGGGTAGTATATCTTAAGGTAGCGACCATCAACTAGCAGCATAGGTCTTTTGTCCAGGAAATCCAATAGTTGGTAAGATCCTCCTGAGTAAATTTCTTCTATGACAAACGGTCCCTCCCAAGTTGGTTCAAATTGTTCACCTATTTTACGGTATGTAAGAATAGGTCTTTTGAGAACGAGGACTAGATCACCAACTTTAAACGTCCTTGGGTAGACCGATTTGCCATGAGCCTGCACCATCCTTGTTTGGTAGAGCTCCTAGTGTTGTTGTGCTTCTAATCATTTTCCCACTAGACTTTCCAATTCTTCATGTATGAGTTTTACACTTTCTTTGGTTCTGATCTGGTTGGCGACGACAACTCTGAGAGACGGTGTCTGAACTTCTAGCGATAGTACGACCTCAGACCCATACACAAGCGTATAGGGTGTACATTGAGGGAGAGTTTTGAACATCGTTTGATAGGCACACAAAGCTTCTAATAGTCTTTTATGTCAATCTCTCATATTTTCGTCTAATGTCTTCTTTAAAATTTTTACTAGTGTTTTTGTAAGGCTTTGGCCAATCCATTTGCTCTGGGATAGTAAATTGTTGAGTACCTTCAATCTATCCCATGTTGTTTAACAAAATTGTTGATCTTTGTGCTTTTGAAGGATGTCCTATTGTCGAAAATTCCTCTGCGTGGAACACCGAATCGGTAGACTTTATTGGTCTTGCCGAATTGCAAAACATGATGTGTTGTAACCTCTCGTAAAGACACTGCCTCTGCCCATTTGGAAAAGTAATCTATAGCGGTGAGAAAGAATCTATTTTCCTTATAGGATGGAGGATCTATCAGACCTATTATGCCCGTGCCCCAACACTCGAATGGCCACGAGGGACAGTTGGGTGTAGCTCATTCAGAGGTTTTTGTAAGACCAACCCATGTACTTAGCAAAGGTGACATCTTCTAACCTTATCCATACAATCAAATTTCATTGCTGGCCAATAATATTCGAGTCTTTTAATCTTCATCTTCATCTTCGACTCTGACTGGTGAGCACCACAGAATCCATCATGTACTTTGACAATATTATGTGCTTCTACTCTGCTCAGACATCACAGCCACATTTGATCAAATGACCTCCTGTAAAAAAAATCTCCCATCAGAGCGTACGACATAGCTCTTCTTGTTATGTGGTATGCCTCATATTTGTCCTCTGGTAACTTTACAGTTTGCAAATATTCTATTAATGTCTTACGCCAATCTTAATTGATGTCATCAACTGCAATCATCATTCCTTCTTCTTTTTCAAGCATGTGCAGATTATCGAGGACGATTTGAGATAAGACCAGCCTTCCTTGTACTGTAATATCAATAGAATCTTTTGGGGGACATGCCAATTCCTTAACAAGTTTTTCTAGAGCATCGGCATTGGCATTATCTCCTCGAGGAATCCGGTCCAGAGTTACATTAGGGATCTGCTCTAACAGCTTCATTGCATACTGATGGTATTCTGTTAACCTTTGTTTCTGAATCTTGTATTGTCTAGAAACTTGTTGAATGATAAGTTGAGAGTCACCATAGATGAAAATATCTGTTATATCAATTTAGATTGCCGATTCGAACCGGTGATTAATGCTTCATTTTTTGTACACGATTTTGTTACCTTTATCTGGCGTGATGAAAATCAGACCAATCTCTACTTTATCTACTATAACTATTTCTAATTCTTTATCTTTCCGCGTTGAAGAAGCTCCATCAAATTTTATTTCCCAATGCTTGACATTGGAGGATTTTATTTGTAGTATCTGCTCATCTGGTAGTTCATTGTCGAGTGAGGACCCAGCTGGAAGTGGGTGTGCAGCGAGAAAATCTGCTAAAATCTGTCTCTTTATAGCATGGAGGGGAATAAAAGTTTTATCAAATCGCAATAAAATCATCGACCAACTTGCTAGACGTCCAGAGAGTGTTGGTGGGGTCATTAAATATTGTAATGGATTAACTTTCAAAATGAGGGTAATCTTATGAGAAAACATGTAATGCCTGAGCTTTTGGGTGGTAAAAATTAAAGCTAGGCAACGTTCTCGATAGTCGAATGCTTCACTTTTGTGGGTGTTAGATGACGACTCAAGTAGTATAGCGCATTTTCCTTACCCTCGTCATTGACTTAGGCTAATAGGGCTCTGAGAGAGTCATCTAAGGCCACAGTAAAAAGTATTAACAATTTTCCCGAGAAAGGGGCTAGCCCAACCCAAACCCAACTTCAAACCAATTTGAACAAAACCAAGATTGACCAAGCTATGCCAAATTGATCAAGCCAATGCCTCAACAGCCACCTTTTGGACCCTAGTGACCAGCCTAGATCCACCTATTTAGACAAAGAGGTGTGAAAGGGGAATGACTCAAATTTAGAACATTTTATTTTGGAATCCAAAAGAGGAAGAACTAGGGGATGTTATAGATCCTAAGGAGAACCTCATTGACTTCCCAAACTATCCTACTGTTTGGCTTTCATTATGGAGATTAGAATTATTGAATATTTCATCCTGCCAATTTTATTAATTAAGGCTTACATTTGTGTGAGACGTTCTCACAAATAGCCTGAAAGATATGAGAATTTAGGTCATGACGAACGATAACCTCAGAATCCTAAGACGAGTTAGGGCTTAAATTGCATAGCAGAGCTATACAAAGTCCTAAAGATAAGTTGAAAATTTATGATGCATAAACAAACAACCTCTAAGTCCTAGGAATTATTGTTTAATTTTAAGGAATGGTTTAGCTGGTATAGATAAGTTTTGTTTCCTATGATGCTAGCTCCAAGCTCCTTGTCGTAGTGAATTTAAGTTAAAGTATCAAGTCATGATGTCAAATCAAATATCTCTATAATTGTGGTTCTTTAAATTTTATGGGGCATATTAAAGTTGATTAGAGCGACACCGGTTAAAATCCTACGGTTTCCTTGTTCTGGTACCACTATTTTCTTTTGGATTCACTTAGTCTAAATGAATTTACTAAACTCAACTTAATGAGTTCTACTCTTTCATTTAGATCGTGGGAAATCTTGTTAGCAACCGTAGGTTACCTCCTCCAAGGGATTCCCGATCATCAGATAGAGACGTCTTTATTTAGTTGCAATTGTTGTTTTGTGATTTTTGTGATTAAATTTTGAATTGTCTTATGATATAGCAGAAATATATGTATTTTTACACCCATATTTTTTACTCATTTTTTGTCATATTGCACTTTAATGGAAGATATATTTCATCTTTTCTTCCAGGTTGCTGAATTTTAGGACTTGGAGCAAAAATGAATAAAAAAGGATGAAATTTGGAGTTAAAATGAAGAAGTTGAATATTTGCTAAACGCTGAGGGTGCCAGACTGGGCGCCGATGGCGCCATTTGATAGAGAGCAGCGACTTAAATTGCGAACCACTGGCGTTGATGATACCAGTGTCGGTTCAGACTCTGCTTCTAGAAGATTCGAAAAATTTGGATGCTTTTTTGATGAATTTTTGGATGCACCTTGTTGACCTCACTTTTGGTTGAGGTTTAGAAATTTCTTTAGTAGCCTAGGTCTAGCCATAGGACTTTCCTTTGACTAGTCTTAGAAAACTAGAGGGTACCCTCACCATTAGAAACTCAAAACTTTTTCTTTACTCAACTTGAGATTCCACACATTGGTCCTAACCTCTAATATTTAGAAGGTAAGATCATTATGGGGGAGCTCAAGAAGAGTTCCTATAGGATTACTTGGCCTTAGGATTGACCCTGGGTGTTGATTTGAAGTTAAGGTACATTATACCCTTACCATATCTTCACAATACACTAACTAAGATCAATACATGAGAGCCCAAAATAGGGATTTCATTGATCCATGGTTCATTTAGAATGGATATCTATCCAATTCTACTTGAAATGCCCAACTTGGCCTTTTGCCCCTAGGCACCTCCAAATTACCTAACTGCCCTTGGGACCCAAATTTGGCCAAAATTCTCAAAATTTTCCAAACTACCCAAAAATGATCAAAATTCATTCCAAACACTTTGAACATATCCAAATTTGTCAAAACTGACAAAAATTTCCAAAAATGGTCAAATTACCAATATGCCCCTCCATG
>JXCR01147242.1:0-15434 GCA_002079205.1 Phalaenopsis hybrid cultivar
GATTCCTTGGAATGGGAAGCAGGACATTTTGATTGACAGGTGGTTACTTCGACTTGTATACTTATCATAAAGTTGGTTGTTCCTGTCTACTAACAGATTGCTTCTTGTTTGGAAGGTTTGATGGCCGGGCACTTCTGGATTACATACGTGATTCTAGCTCTCGACCCTTTCGAGCACAGGAAAAATCTGAAGAAGAAGAAGAACTAGAAGAGTTTGTTAATTTTGAGCGTTACTGGGATTTAATTAAGCACCGACGTAGAGGATGTCGGTACTTTTTTTTATTTTTGTTTATCTATTGTAGTATATACAAGATTTGTTTTCTTGTGCGATCTCTGTTTGAATTATTTGTATTTTTCTACACTGTATGGTCCTTTATGTATGATTGGAATTGCATTCTAATTCTAACTCTGTATGCTGTGCCTTTATGTGCATACAACATTATACCTCTCAACAGATACTGATGAAGAGGCCCTCCACCATGTTGTTGAAGAATTGGAGGCAAAATCTACCCCTTCCTTCACCTTAGAAAGGTTCATTTTTTCCTTAATCCCAAGCACTGTAGTGAAATTAAACAAATCATTGCTGCGTTGGTTCATGCTTTATATTCACTTTCTTTTCTATTCTTTATTAGTCAAATTATGAGGGAGTGAAAAAAGACGCATCTATTTGAAGTGGATCTACCATAAAATTTTGAAGTTGTTACTATACTGAAAAAAACATCTTTCTATTTTCATAAGAATGTTTTATCATGTGCCAAAGTGTCCGACGAGGTGGCAAAAGAGGAGATTTGTGCTTATATATGAACAAAGCGATCAAGTTAATGCATTTGACATTAATAATTTGATGATCAAGTTGACATTGGATCTTATTGTAGTGGGCCTAGTGGCAAAATTTTATTTTCTTCTTTGCCACAAATGTCTANTATTTTTGTTTATCTATTGTAGTATATACAAGATTTGTTTTCTTGTGCGATCTCTGCTTGAATTATTTGTATTTTTCTACACTGTATGGTCCTTTATGTATGATTGGAATTGGCATTCTAATTCTAACTTTGTATGCTGTGCCTTTATGTGCATACAACATTATACCTCTCAACAGATACTGATGAAGAGGCCCTCCACCATGTTGTTGAAGAATTGGAGGCAAAGTCTACCCCTTCCTTCACCTTAGAAAGGTTCATTTTTTCCTTAATTCCAAGCACTGTAGTGAAATTAAACAAATCATTGCTGCGTTGGTTCATGCTTTATATTCACTTTCTTTTCTATTCTTTATTAGTCAAATTATGAGGGAGTGAAAAAGACGCATCTATTTGAAGTGGAACTACCATAAAATTTTGAAGTTGTTACTATACTGAAAAAAACATCTTTCTATTTTTCATAAGAATGTTTTATCATGTGCCAAAGTGCCCGACGAGGTGGCAAAAGAGGAAATTTGTGCTTATATGAACAAAGCGAACAAGTTAATGCATTTGACATTAATAATTTGATGATAAAGTTGACATTGGATCTTATTGTAGTGGGCCTATTGGCAAAATTTTATTTTCTTCTTTGCCACAAATGTCTAATAAAGTTGCAAGGGGGGCCTATAGACCAATATATGATAAATGTGGAGTATGACAAAGACAATAGTAATGTATGGACATTAATAGATTCTTCTATGTAAATGTAATTTTTTTTTGAAATTTACATATGTACCCCACAATTCTTATTTATTTACACATCTAATACTTAAAAGTTTAATATTTACTTTCATGACACTTTTGTGTCATAAACCTATTAACTTTTAAAAGCTAGTAAATGTGATAATTTTTATGTGGTTTTAAAATTTTTAGTGTTATGCATGTAAATATGAAAGTTTAAGAGTTAGATATAAAATATATAAGAATTATGGGTATGTATGTAANTTGTAATTTTTTTGGGAAATTTACATATGTACCACACAATTCTTATTTATTTTCACATCTAATACTTAAAAGTTTAATATTTACTTTCATGACACTTTTGTGTCATAAACCTATTAACTTTTAAAAGCTAGTAAATGTCGTAATTTTTATGTGGTGTTAAAATTTTGGGTGTTATGCATGTAAATATGAAAGTTTAAGAGTTAGATATAAAATATATAAGAATTATGGGTATGTATGTAAATGACTTTCTCTTAATGTGGCAACTTCCCATCTTATGTCAACATGATTCACTCCATGGCTTCCTATGATTAGGACTTTAACCTTCATTCATGTATGAGCTCAGACTTGGATATGAAGGAGGAATTGAGTATTATTGAAAAATTTATTGAGAAGATCAAGAAAACTTGACCTTAGATTTTAGCCGTAGTCATATCTGATTGTTGGTGTGATATTAATCTAACAGTTTGATTAAATTAATAATTTTACTAAATTATTGTTTTTTATTTTTAATTTCAAATAATGTTAATAGTTTTTATTGAGTGGGACCTGGAAGATGATTGAGATTGAAGATGAGGAGAAAGATTGGGAGAATATGGCACATTTGAGGACGAGAGGAGAGAAACCAGTTCATTATAATGATGATTATNGTATTGAGAAATTTATTGAGAAGATCAAGAGAACTTGACCTTAGATTTTAGCCGCAGTCATATCTGATTGTTGGTGTGATATTAATCTAAAAGTTTGATTAAATTAATAATTTTACTAAATTATTGTTTTTTATTTTTAATTTCAAATAATGTTCTTAATAGTTTTTATTGATTGGGACCTGGAAGATGATTGAGATTGAAGATGAAGAGAAAGATTGGGAGAATATGGCACATTTGAGGACGAGAGGAGAGAAACCAGTTCATTATAATGATGATTATATTGAAGAGCTATAAGTGATGAGAATGGTGTAGACTTTTGAATTTATAAATTCTAATCTTAGCGTCATTGACTATTCATTAATGTTGATTTGGGAATTTGAGAGGCTTATTATTATGATCATTCTTAACATTTTTTTTACTTCAATATTTTATTTTTATGTTAGTATGGTTTTGTATATATTTTTATTAATTTAATGTATTTAATTTTGAGGATTACACATGAAAATGACTCGAGGCTTATACCCCGAATCATGGACATAAAACTTGTCAATATACCAAATTGGGCAATTTCAAACATTGGGATATATAAACCTAGTAATGTGACCATTTTTGGTGAACATACATGTTAACTTGGATTCCCAATTATTGGCTGGATTGTTGTGATCGTAACTAAGCTCCGAGAAGATTGTGATGATTAATTTTCTTGCTGGCAGTATTTCATGCAGCACATTCTGTTGTCTATCAGCTTCATATTTTGTTACTATTTTCTACCTATAAATATCAGTTGCCTTTTATCATTCTATGTTGTTTAGCCTTTTCCCTGTCAATTTCTAATGCATGATCATACCATTATAGTGTAGCATTTTTGTAAGAACCTGATATCTAACATCTATGAATCAACCATTGTTTCAGTTAATTATATGAGTGAAAATAACTGATGTANACCGAATTGGGCAATTTCAAACATTGGGATATATAAACCTAGTGATGTGTACCATTTTCGGTGAACATACATGTTAACTTGGATTCCCAATTATTGGCTGGATTGTTGTGATCGTAACTAAGCTCCGAGAAGATTGTGATGATTAATTTTCTTGCTGGCAGTATTTCATGCAGCACATTCTGTTGTCTATCAGCTTCATATTTTGTTACTATTTTCTACCTATAAATATCAGTTGCCTTTTATCATTCTATGTTGTTTAGCCTTTTCCCGTCAATTTCTAATGCATGATCATACCATTATAGTGTAGCATTTTTCTAAGGACCTGATATCTAACATCTATGAATCAACCATTGTTTCAGTTAATTATATGAGTGAAAATAACTGATGTAAAAATATCATTTCATATATAAGTTGGTAGATGTGAATGTTGTTGATGGCTGAATGCTAGTTTTCGAGTGTGTTTGCCTGGAAATGCTACTAATTCACATATAATGAAAGCTAATGGTAACTAAATGGTAAAAAAATTAGAGGCATTTACATGCATAGCACACAATTCTTATGTATTTACATATCTCACACCTGAACTTTTATATTTACGCACATAGTACTCAAATCTTCAATTCACACAAAAAAATGACATTATTAACACCTTTTAAAAGTGAAGTGCACTTTTTCATGTATAGAGTTAAAGCACCAAAGTGCTATATATGTAAATATGAAAGTTTCGGTGTGAGATATGTAAATACATAAGAATTATGTGCCTTAGTATGTAACTTTCCCAAAATTTTATGATAGTTTGCTTGTATTTGAGGCCACTTCAATGATATTGTTTAAATGTTTTAAATTCAAGCTAGAGGTGGAATGCTATAGGATCTTTTAGCAAGGCATTATCAGAATGAATTTTCTTTAATGTCTTTGGTGTCTGTATCATGTGTTTTGCAGCTGATTTACATGGATTTTTTATCTCTGCAAGTGAAGGGAAATTAGACTCTGATTGAGTTGAAACAGTCATAGTAGTTTTGTGCTACGATATTGCGTTATTTATGCTCTCTTTAAGCTACTTGGATTGATGGAATGTAGAATAAGAGGAAGGAAAGTTGGATCTTTGATTCTCAAAGTTTTTATCTCCTCCCAATTGCCTTCTAAATATGAAAGTTTCGGCGTGAGATTGCATTTACATACATACCTCTCAATTCTTATGTATTTACATTTCAAACACCTAAACTTCAATTTTTACATAGTGTGTCCTGACCTATGCATGAAAAGGTTTATTTTACTTCTTAAAAGTTAATATGGTAGTATATTTTATGTGACATGAAAGATTTTGGTGGTATAAATGTAAAAAGTGAAGTATAGGTTTTAGATATGTANTTTGTTAGATGTGAATGTTGGTGATGGCTGAATGCTAGTTTTCGAGTGTGTTTGCCAGGAAATGCTACTAATTCACATATAATGAAAGCTAATGGTAACTAAATGGTAAAAAAATTAGGGGCATTTACATACATAGCACACAATTCTTATGTATTTACATATCTCACACCTGAACTTTTATATTTACGCACATAGTACTCAAATCTTCAATTCACATAAAAAAAAATGACATTATTAACACCTTTTAAAAGTGAAATGCACTTTTTCATGTATAGAGTTAAAGCACCAAAGTGCTATGTATGTAAATATGAAAGTTTCGGTGTGAGATATGTAAATACATAAGAATTATGTGCCTAAGTATGTAAATTTCCCAAAATTTATTGATGGTTTGCTTGTATTTGAGGCCACTTCAATGATATTGTTTAAATGTTTTAAATTCAAGCTAGAGGTGGAATGCTATAGGATCTTTTAGCAAGGCATTATCAGAATGAATTTTCTTTAATGTCTTTGGTGTCTGTATCATGTGTTTTGCAGCTGATTTACATGGATTTTTTATCTCTGCAAGTGAAGGGAAATTAGACTCTGATTGAGTTGAAACAGTCATAGTAGTTTTGTGCTACGATATTGCGTTATTTATGCTCTCTTTAAGCTACTTGGATTGATGTAATGTAGAATATGAGGAAGGAAAGTTGGATCTTTGATTCTCAAAGTTTTCATCTCCTCCCAATTGCCTTCTAAATATGAAAGTTTCGGTGTGAGATTGCATTTACATACATACCTCTCAATTCTTATGTATTTACATATCAAACACCTAAACTTCAATTTTTACATAGTGTGTCCTGACCTATGCATGAAAAGGTGTATTTTACTCTTAAAAGTTAGTATGGTGGTATATTTTATGTGACATGAAAGATTTTGGTGGTATAAATGTAAAAAGTGAAGTATAGGTTTTAGATATGTAAATTCAGAGGAATTGGGTGGTATGCATTCAAATACTCTTTTTATTAATATTATGGTAAATTCTTAAATGTCGTCTACTCTGTTCTGGTCAAACTTTACATTCGGTTTAAATGGTTGTCCGCCAGTACTTGAAACCAAAGGGCAACCGACTTGCTTGATTTTTCATTGATGGGAAATTGTTTATGCAGCTTGTCTAGCAACTATATGCATCTGTAGCACTCCTTCTTACTCATTGGGCGGATGAAATGCAGAACAAGCGGAAGGAATGGAATGATTTTATGTTTTTAATATAACTTTTGATGACCTATCAAATTTATTGCGGGCCACATAACTTTTTTATTTTTCTTACATTTCACTAGCTAGTATGTAAAAGTGTACTTGTTCCTACTTCTCTGAGCTGATGCTGGCTTTTTCAGCCTTTCTAGATAGTTGCGGCACTTATTATTTATCAGATGGGGGCATTCACATATCTAACTCCTAAACTTTCATATTTTGCTTAACACTCAAAACTTTAAAATTATATTAAAAATACCACCATTTTTAACTTTTTAAGAGTAATATACATCTTGTTCATGTGGATTTATGATACCAAAGCATTATAAATGTATAAATATCAAACTTTAGATGTTAGACATGTAAAATCATAAGAATTGTTCGGTATGTATGTAAATTTCCCTTATCAGATTTAGTGTTTATCATATCCTTGAGTGGTATCTTAGGATGAGCTATGTTATTGCATCATCATATGAGCCAGTATTTATTTCTTCAGCATTTAGAAAATTTCTATTGATATATAGTGGTTCTATGTAGTACCAAATTTTTTGAAATTCGAAGTTTAACTTTGTCTCCGAAATTTCGGTTGTGTTTCAGTGCTTATTTTGAGCCAGTACATGTATTTCTTCAATTTATGCGACTATAGAACGGTGATCATACCCATCCATTATTCAGTACATATATTACTTTAAGTTACGTGATTATACAATAGTACTCATAATTTTGTACTTTTGTACTGTATGGAAAACTAGGTTCAAATTTGCAATTTCGAATGTTTATATAAAACTCGATACATTGTTTCTTTTTTACCTTTTTTTGGCAGGGTGTTATGTTAATGAAAAAAATTTAAAATCCAAATAATTGGTTTTATCATGAGTTGATATTTATAGAATGATTTTATTTTATGAGCTAATAATCAATATGGTAAGTTATGTGTGTCGCAGAACCTATAAATCACAAAAGTTTACTTACTCTAATGACTGGAAATGGTTTTTTGACCAAAGTTGTAAATATAAATGTTTCCTTTTGTTTTTTCCTTTTTCTTAATCGTGTCATTCTTACAGGACACATTCATCGCAACCTACGGCAAGCAAAGGTTCTTATTCGCAGGTAGGATTCTCCTATAATAAAACAGAAGGCTATGAGGAACCCAATGGCATTGATAGCGATGAAGATGACGAAGATGATGAAGATGATGATGATGAGAAGGATGTTAGTAGTGATGAAAGCAATGATGAAGGAATGGAGCTTATTGCAAAAGAGTTTGGTATCAAGAGGTATAATTGGCTTGTTTATATGGACAAAAAAACAAAGGAAGAAGAGAAAAGACAAAAAGAAGTAATAAGAGGGGATCCATCTATTGTAAGTTGCTCTGGGTTTTTAAATCCTTATAGGTGCCTTTACATACATAGCACACAACTCTAATTTATTTACTTAATTCACACCTAAACTTTCATATTTACACATAACACTAAGTCTTCAATTCACATAAAAGGTATTACTATTGCCACTTTTTGAAAGTGGAATACACCTTTTTTCATGCATAGGTTTAAAGCACCAAAGTGCCTTGTATGTTAATATCAACGTTTGGGTGTGAGTTATGTAAATACATAAGAATTGTGTGCAAGGTATGTAAATTTCCCATCCTCATAATGCTTTTAGTGCATTGTGTACCGAACACTTCAATATTTACAGAGGAAATTAAGCCGGAAGGAAAGAAGGAAAGTTTCACAGATGGAAAGGGAAAAGGAAAGAGAAGCCGCACGTATTCTAGGAAGAGCACCGTATCATGATCCATACAGGTACAATATCCAACTTATGATGTTTAGGAAGATTTGCATATATAACACTCAATTCCTAGGTAATTACGTATCTAACACCCATACTTGAATTTTTTACATACACTCCACCTTACCTATGCATGAAAAGGTGTATTTCATTTCTAAAAGTTAAAATAGTGGTATTTTTTTTATGTGATATGAAAAATTTGAGTGGTATAAATGTAGAAGGTAGAGTTTAGGTTTTAGACATGTGGATACATAGGAATTGGGTTGTATGTATGTAAGTGCCCCATTATTTTATGGCTCATTGAAGTTACCTGGTTTACACACATTTATTTAAATTTTTGGGCATTTACATGCGTGTCACACAATTCTTATGTATTTACATATCTAACATCTAAACTTTCATTTTTACATGTGTAGCATTCAAACTTTGACATCACCTCAAGAATACCTCTATTAATAATTTTTAAAAGTGAAATACACCATTTCATGCATAGTTTTATAACACCAAGGGGTTATAAATGTAAATATTAAANGCATAATAGGTATTACTATTGCCACTTTTTGAAAGTGGAATACAGCTTTTTCATGCATAGGTTTAAAGCACCAAAGTGCCTTGTATGTTAATATCAACGTTTGGGTGTGAGATATGTAAATACATAAGAATTGTGTGTTAGGTATGTAAATTTCTCATCCTCATTATGCTTTTAGTGCATTGTGTACCGAACACTTTAATATTTACAGAGGAAATTAAGCCGGAAGGAAAGAAGGAAAGTTTCGCAGATGGAAAGGGAAAAGGAAAGAGAAGCCGCACGCATTCTAGGAAGAGCACCATATCATGATCCATACAGGTACTATATCCAACTTATGATGTTTAGGAAGATTTACATATATAACACTCAATTCTTAGGTAACTACGTATCTAACACCCATACTTGAATTTCTTACATACACTCCACCTTACCTGTGCATGAAAAGGTGTATTTCATTTCTAAAAGTTAAAATAGTGGTATTTTTTTATGTGATATGAAAGATTTGAGTGATATAAATGTAGAAGGTAAAGTTTAGGTTTTAGACATGTGGATACATAGGAATTGGGTTGTATGTATGTAAGTGCCCCATTATTTTATGGCTCATTTTTTACACACATTTATTTAAATTTTTGGGCATTTACATGCGTGTCACGCAATTCTTATGTATTTACATATCTAACATCTAAACTTTCATTTTTACATGTGTAGCATTCAAACTTTGACATCACCTCAAGAATACCTCTATTAATAATTTTTTAAAAGTGAAATACAGCATTTCATGCATAGTTTTATAACACCAAGGGGTTATAAATGTAAATATTAAATTTTAGGTGTTAAATATGTATGTAAATTTTCTTTAGGGGCATGTCATACAGATCACACAATTCTTATGTATTTACATATCTAACATGTAAACATTCATATTTGCAAGCATACCACTCAAACCTTGAACATTACATAAAAAAAATACCACTATCACTATTTTTTAAAAAGTAAAGTACACATTTTCATTATCACGCCAAGGTGTTATAAGTGTAAATATCAAACTTTGGGTGTTAGGTATATAAATACATAAAAACTTTGTGGTATGTATGTAAATTTCCTTTTCCTTCAATATTAACTTTCCTTGATATGAGTATCTATTGCAGGGAGTCTCGGCGAAGTCCCACCTATGAAGCATATCCTTACTCTCGAAGGTGTATGCTAAGATTATATCATTAACGATCCTTGCAGATTATACGATGCTATCTTTTCGGAGACAAGACCTCATCTCTGTTATCTGTTTCAGCAGATCTCGATCTCGTTCTCGTTCGCCTTCATACTCAAGAAGACATGACAGAGGAGTACATTCAGACGACAGCCATCATAGAAGCAAACCGAAGCCTCCAAAAATTGAGTACATTACGGAGTTTGGGGGACCCCCTGACACGAATGATCGAAAAGTTGGAGCAGTTTCTCCACCATCATCTCCATTAAAAGATGATTCACTGAACCGGTCGGAGCACTCAACCTTTAATACTTGCAAAGATAGATTGGGCCATCTTTACTCTGCTACAGCTTATTCTGGCGGTGTTCTGATTTCTTAGAGACTTATACTGGGCTTTGGAGTCACAGAATTAGGACTTCAAGTAAAAGATGGCAAAAATTTAGGAGGGGAATATAATTGCAATAGATTTTCTCAGTTATAGGGGTTGGTTCAAGAGCCACCTCAAACCACCCCATGCATGGTTCCACCACTAGGTTTATTTTTAGGGGCATTTACATACATAGCACACAATTCTTATGTTTTTACTTACCGCACAACTAAAATTTCATATTTACACACAACACTCAATTCATAGGTTTAAGTGCTATGCATGCGAGAGTATGTAAATTTAGGAGGGGAAGTGTATGGTTGCAATAGATTTTCTCAGTTATAGGGGTTGGTGCAAGTGCCACCTCAAACCACCCCATGGTTCCACCTCCAGGTTTATTTTTAGGGGCATTTACATACATAGCACACAATTCTTATGTATTTTCATGCCTCAGCTAAAATTTCATATTTACACATATAACGCTCAAATCTTCGGTATCACATAAAAAATAGCACTATTAACTCTTCTTAAAAGTGAAATATACATTTTCATATATAGGTTTAAATCACCAAAGTGCTATGTATGTAAATTTGAAATTTTAGGTTNGAAAATTTAGGAGGGGAATATAATTGCAATAAATTTTCTCAATTATAGGGGTTGGTTCAAGAGCCACCTCAAACCACCCCATGCATGGTTCCACCACTAGGTTTATTTTTAGGGGCATTTACATACATAGCACACAATTCTTATGTTTTTACTTACCGCTCAACTAAAATTTCATATTTACACACAACACTTAATTCATAGGTTTAAGTGCTATGCATGCTAGAGTGTAAATTTAGGAGGGGAAGTGTATGGTTGCAATAGATTTTCTTAGTTATAGGGGTTGGTGCAAGTGCCACCTCAAACCACCCCATGGTTCTACCACCAGGTTTATTTTTAGGGGCATTCACTTACATAGCACACAATTCTTATGTATTTTCATGCCTCATCTAAAATTTCATATTTACACTCATAACGCTCAAATCTTCGACATCACATAAAAAATAGCACTATTACCTCTTCTTAAAAGTGAAATATACATTTTCATATATAGGTTTAAATCACGAAAGTGCTATGTATGTAAATTTGAAATTTTAGGGTTTGGGATAGGTAAATACACAAGAAGTATGGGCAACGTATTTAAATTTCCTGTGTTTTTAATGATAGCCATGGGCATGGTTTACGACGTTTTGGGTTTCTTTTTAGGAGTGTACAATTAAGTGTAGGTTTCTTGGTGGTAAGCGACGGTGTCAAGTTGGGGGAAAAATTTTCTATCCAGAATCTAGACGTAGCTCTACGTGCGGACTCTTAGTAATATACCACTATGTGTGTCATATTAGACCCACCTAAAAAAATATTAAAGTGGAACCGCGGACTCCGCAATAACACCAAAATAACTTCTGCGAAGTTATTTCGGGGTTATTAAAGTGAAATATATAGATTTATCTTCAATAACCTTGAAATAACATCTGTGGTGTTATTTTGGGGTATTGAAGTGAAATATATAAGTTTCTCTTCAATAACTCCGAAATAACCCTGAAATAACCTCCGTGGTGTTATTTCAGTGTTAATGAAGTGGAACCGCGGAGTTTATTTCAGAGTTATTAAAGTGGAATATATATGTTTCTCTTCAATAACCCCGAAATAATCTTCGCGGTTCCATTTCAATAACCAAAAATAACTTCCGTGATGTAGCACACATGGTTATTGAAGTGGAACTGTGGAGGTTATTTCGGGATTATTAAATAGAAATATATTTATTCCATTTTAATAACCCCGAAATAACCTCCGCGGTTCCACTTCATTAATTCCGAAATAACCTCCTCGGTATTATTTCGGGGTTAATGAAGTGGAACCGCAGAGTTTATTTTGGGGTTATTAAAGTGGAATATATATGTTTCTCTTCAATAACCTCGAAATAACCTCCGCAGTTCCACTTCAATAACCCCGAAATAACATTCGCGATGTACACACATGGCGACATATTATTAAAGTCCTCACGTAGAGCTACGTCCGGAGTTAAAACATAAATTATTGATGGTTATGGCCCTCGTGTATGGCATATTTTGGGTTTCTTTTTGGGAATGGGAGTACAGTTAAGTGTAGGTTCCTTGGTGGTGAGGGAGGGTGTCAAGTTGGGGGTTGGTGAACATAAAAGCTGTGAATAGCTTCTTCTNCTTTTTAAAAAGTAAAGTACACATTTTCATTATCACGCCAAGGTGTTATAAGTGTAAATATCAAACTTTGGGTNAGACTTCCAGTAATATACCGCTATGTGTGTCATATCAGACCCACCTAAAAAAATATTAAAGTAGAACCGCGGACTCCACAATAACACCGGAATAACTTCTGCGATGTTATTTCGGGTTATTATAGTGAAATATATAGATTTATCTTCAATAATCTTGAAATAACATCTGTGGTGTTATTTTGGGGTATTGAAGTGAAATATATAAATTTCTCTTCAATAACTCCGAAATAACCCTGAAATAATCCCGAAATAATCTCAGCGGTATTATTTCGGGGTTAATGAAATGGAACCGCGGAAGTTATTTCGGGGTTATTAAAGTGGAATATATATGTTTTTCTTCAATAACCTCGAAATCACCTCCGCGGTTCCATTTCAATAACTCCAAAATAATTTCCGTGATGTAACACATATGGTTATTGAAGTGGAACTGCAGAGGTGATTTCAGGGTTATTAAATATAAACATATATATTCCACTTTAATGACCCTGAAATAACCTCTGCGGTTCCACTTTATTAATTCCGAAATAACCTCCGCGGTGTTACTTCGGGGTTAATGAAGTGGAACCGCGGATGTTATTTTGGGGTTATTAAAGTGGAATATATATGTTTCTCTTCAATAACCCCGAAATAACCTCCGCGGTTCCACTTCAATAACCCTGAAGTAACTTTCGCGATGTAGCACACATGACGGCATATTATTGAAGTCCGCATGTAGAGCTACGTCCGGAGTTCAAACATAAATTATTGATGGTCATGGCCCTGGTGTATGGCATATTTTGGGTTTCTTTTTGGGAGTGGGAGTACAGTTAAGTGTAGGTTCCTTGGTGGTGAGGGAGGGTGTCAAGTTGGGGGGTGGTGAACATAAAAGCTGTGAATAGCTTCTTCTTTTATTCTTTAATATGCAGATGATCACCATTTTCTTCAGGGCGATTACATACATAGCACTAGAAACATTGCTATTTACAAAACTTTTATCCATTTTTCAAGTTTTCACACAAATATCAAGATTTGCATTAAATAACCAACCAATATTCTTTTTTGAGGCTTTTACATGCATGGCATCCAAAACTTTCATATTTACCTATCTCATATGTAAACTTTTATAATTATAAACATCATATAAAAAGTAGCACTCATTATCAAATTTTAATAGTCAAATCCATCTTTCATCCGTAGGTGAAATGCTATATTTGTAAAAATGAAAGTTCAGACGTGAGATAGATAAATTCATATGAATTCGGTGCTATGTGTGTTATTTCCCCTTTTTATTTTTGCCAAATTCTGACTGTCTTGACTATTGAACTTTCATTTTTACCAAATTCTGACTGTCTTGACCATGACACATAAATGCATCTGTTTGGCAGTTTAGAAAAATCACGAAGATGCTAATTTTGTAAATAGCAATGTTTGGAGTGCTTTTTATGTAATTATCCCTTTTTCTTTTGACTAGANTTTTCATCCGTAGGTGAAATGCTATATTTGTAAAAATGAAAGTTCAGGTGTGAGATAGATAAATCCATAAGAATTCGGTGCTATGTGTGTTATTTCCCCTTTTTATTTTTACCAAATTCTGACTGTCTTGACCATGGCACATAAATGCATCCGTTTGGCAGTTTAGGAAAATCACCAAGATGCTAATTTTGTAAATAGCAATGTTTGGAGTGCTTTTTATGTAATTATCCCTTTTTCTTTTGACTAGAGGAATATGAGTTCCATAAGTTGCCTATATTGGCTTGCAAGTTATAATCACTGACATGTTTGTGTTTGATGTTTTTTACTATTTCAGATCATCTGGCAACCGTATACTCGAAGCACTGCATGTCGATCCCGCATCGGCTTTGTCCCTAGAAAATGATAAAAACCCGAAAATTTCCAGAAATGTGAGGTATTCAACCGACTTTTTTTTTATTTGGATTTGTTTGGGGTCACATTTCTTTTTGTTTTGCTTTTATTCTAAAACATATTTATTTATTGTATTTTTTGTATGTTTTTTTTTATTTTAAAAATAATTAGTTTGTTTTTAAAAACACTCAAAACATCTAAAATTTATTTTGAATCCTTTTAAAAACAACTAAANCTTTTGATTTTTTTTTTTATTTGGATTTGTTTGGGGTCACATTTCTTTTTGTTTTGCTTTTATTCTAAAGCATATTTATTTATTGTATTTTTGTATGTATTTTTTAATTTTAAAAATATTTAGTTTGTTTTTAAAAACACTCAAAACATCTAAATTTTATTTTGAATCCTTTTAAAAACAACTAAACATATTTTATATATTTCAAGTAAAGATATAATCAAAATAAAATAAAAATCAAAAATCAAAAAGATCTCAAACGGCCCTCAGGAAACTGAGTTTTGGGTAGATTTGTGCTCTGTAATGTATCTGATTTTTAAACTCTTTGCAAGCCCGTTTATAAGCCATTCATTCTGTTTTAAATAGCAGAGTTAAATAGAGAAAGAAATCAGGTTTAATATGGACTTAAATTCGTTACAAATTTACTTGGGAATTGTTTGGAATCAATTTTACTCTTTTTTTTTTTCTTTTATCTTTCAAAGCATGTTTTTAGTGTGTTTTTTCCGTGTTTTAATTTTTTTTTTTTTTGATTAAAAATTTCCCAAATTATATTTTCTTCATTTTGAGTGTTTTTAAAACAATTATTTTTTTTAAATTACCAAATATATTTTGTTTCAAATAATAAAATAAGCAAAATAAAATAAAAAAAACGGAAGATTTACAGACATACCACTCCATTCCTATGTATTTACATGCTTAACGCCTAACTTAAATTTTTACATGCATAATGGTGATAGTTTTGAAGTGNTTAATTTTTGTTTTTTCTTTTATTTTTCAAAGCATGTTTTTTAGTGTTTTTTCCGTGTTTTAATTTTTTTTTTTTTGATTAAAAATTTCTCAAAGTATATTTTCTTCATTTTGAGTGTTTTTAAAACAATTAATTTTTTTAAATTACCAAATCTATTTTGTTTCAAATAATAAAATAAGCAAAATAAAATTAAAAAAACGGAAGATTTACAGACATACCACTTCATTCCTATGTATTTACATGCTTAACGCCTAACTTAAATTTTTACATGCATAATGGTGATAGTTTTGAAGTGATATGGAAGATTTGGGTAGTCTAAATGTAAAAAATC
>JXCR01147242.1:17404-41147 GCA_002079205.1 Phalaenopsis hybrid cultivar
TATATATATATATATATATATATATATATATACCGGCCAATAATCTTTCTTTTGAAGATAAAAATTACTCCACAGCTTGACATGACAGTGCATAGGGCTACAAATGAATTGAGTTGAGCTAGGTGTTTGTTCGACCTCGAAACTGGTTTATTAAGAGCTTGTTCGAGCACGCCCGTAGCTCGAACCGAGCTCATGTTTCTAGCTTGAGCTATATTTGAGATTGGTTCATATAGTGATTATTGAGCCAATTGATGAGTAACTCCCGGAACAAAATAAACGTGCAATAATCAAATCTTGATCGAGTTTTAATCGATCAGCTTGTTTGGTAAAATAAAAGAGCCGTAACAAACAATGCTTACTGAGCTTAAAAATAATTAATCAAATGACTATGAACGAGTTTTAATCGAGTCAAGTCACAAATAACTCGTCAAAAGTTTAGTACATTTGTAATCCTAATTATGCACGTGTGTGTTTGTGTGTAGATAAGAGCGAACATATAATTCTAAGAAAATAAAAATAATATTACGAATTAGGCCATAGTATGATTAAGAATTATATGACGTTTGAACTAGATCGATCGTAAACAACTTGAATATAATGGAAATTATTATATACAAATAAAGAATTTTTTTGAGGTTCTCACAACTCGTATGTGATAAAATGACTTGCGACGGCATAATAAAAAAAAAAAAAAAAAAAGNTAATAATATATCAGGTCAAGGAAAGTTCATTACATTAAGTAATCTAGCTTTCCAAGTAATCTGTAGATTCAAAAGTCTCCAACACTTTCATCATTTAATTGATATACATTAGAATTATTATCATAATGACTTGTTTGTTCTCCTATCTCATCCTCAATTATATGCTTTCCTAATTAATAAAAANCCACCTCAAACCACCCCATGCATGGTTCCACCACTAGGTTTACTTTTAGGGGCATTTACATACATAGCACACAATTCTTATGTTTTTACTTACCGTACAACTAAAATTTCACATTTACACACAACACTCAATTCATAGGTTTAAGTGCTATGCATGCGAGAGTATTTAGGAGGGGAAGTGTATGGTTGCCATAGATTTTCTCAGTTATAGGGGTTGGTGCAAGTGCCACCTCAAACCACCCCATGGTTCCACCACCAGGTTTATTTTTAGGGGCACAATTCTTATGTATTTTCATGCCTCAGCTAAAATTTCATATTTACACACATAACGCTCAAATCTTCGGTATCACATAAAAAATAACACTATTACCTCTTCTTAAATGTGAAATATACATTTTCATATATAGGTTTAAATCACCAAAGTGCTATGTATGTAAATTTGAAATTTTAGGTTTGGGATAGGTAAATACACAAGAAGTATGGGCAATGTATTTAAATTTCCCGTGTTTTTATTGATAGCCATGGGCATGGTTTACGACATATTTTGGGTTTCTTTTTGGGAGTACAATTAAGTGTAGGTTCCTTGGTGGTAAGCGACGGTGTCAAGTTGGGGGAAAAAATTTCTATCCAGAATCTAGATGTAGCTCTACGTGCGGACTCCCAGTAATATACCGCTATGTGTGTCACATCAGACCTACCTAAAAAAATATTAAAGTGGAACCGCGAACTCCGCAATAACATCTGAATAACTTCTGTGATGTTATTTCGGGGTTATTAAAGTGAAATATGTAGATTTATTTTCAATAACCTTGAAATAACATCTGTTGTGTTATTTTGGGATATTTAAGTGAAATATATAAGTTTCTCTTCAATAACTCTGAAATAACCCTCAAATAACCTCCGTGGTGTTATTTCGGGGTTAATGAAGTGGAACCGCGGAGGTTATTTCGGGGTTATTAAAGTGAAATATATATGTTTCTCTTCAATAACCCTGAAATAACCTCCGCGATTTTATTTCAATAACTCCAAAATAACTTCAGTGATGTAGCACACATGGTTATTGAAGTGGAACTGTGGAGGTTCTTTCGGGGTTATTAAATAGAAACATATATATTCCACTTTAATAATCCAGAAATAACCTCCGCGGTTCCACTTCATTAATTCCGACATAACCTCCGCGGTGTTATTTCGGGGTTCATGAAGTGGAACGGCGGAGGTTATTTTGGGGTTATTATAGTGGAATATATATGTTTCTCTTCAATAACCCGAAATAACCTCCACGGTTCTATTTCAATAACCCCGAAATAACTTCCGCGATGTAGCACACATGATGGCATATTATTGAAGTTCGCACGTAGAGCTACATCCGGAGTTCAAACATAAATTATTGATGGTCATGGCCCTGTTGTATGGCATATTTTGGGTTTCTTTTTGGGAGTGGGAGTACAGTTAAGTGCAGGTTCCTTGGTGGTGAGGGAGGGTGTCAAGTTGGGGGTTGGTGAACATAAAAGCTGTGAATAGCTTCTTCTTTTATTCTTTAATATGCAGATGATCACCATTTTCTTCAGGGCGATTACATACATAGCACTACAAACATTGCTATTTACAAAACTTTTATCCATTTTTCAAATTTTCACACAAATATCAAGATTTGCATTAAATAACCAACCAATATTCTTTTTTGAGGCTTTTACATACATAGCATCCAAAACTTTCATATTTACCTATCTCATACCTAAACTTTTATAATTACAAACATCATATAAAAAGTAGCACTTATTATCAAATTTTAATAGTCAGATCCATCTTGCATCCGTAGGTGAAATGCTATATTTGTAAAAATGAAAGTTCAGGCCGTGAGATAGATAAATCCATAAGAATTCGGTGCTATGTATGTTATTTCCCCTTTTTATTTTTACCAAATTCTGACTGTCTTGATCATGACACATAAATGCATCCGTTTGGCAGTTTAGAAAAATCACCAAGATGCTAATTTTGTAAATAGCAATGTTTCTAGTGCTTTTTATGCAATTATCCCTTTTTCTTTTGACTAGAGGAATATGAGTTCCATAAGTTGCTTATATTGGCTTGCAAGTTATAATCACTGACATGTTTGTGTTTGATGTTTTTTACTATTTCAGATCATCTGGCAACCGTATACTCGAAGCACTGCATGTCGATCCCGCATCGGCTTTGTCCCTAGAAAATGATAAAAACCCGAAAATTTCCAGAAATGTGAGGTATTCTACCGACTTTTCTTTTGATTTTTTTTTAATTTGGATTTGTTTTGGGTCACATTTCTTTTTGTTTTGCTTTTATTATAAAAAAATATTTATTTATTGTATTTTTTGTATGTTTTTTTAATAATTAGTTTGTTTTTAAAAACACTCAAAACATCTAAAATTTATTTTGAATCCTTTTAAAAGCAACTAAACATATTTTATATATTTCAAGTAAAGATATAATCAAAATAAAAAATCAAAAAGATCTAAAACTTTTCTTAGGAAACTGAGTTTTGTGTAGAATTGTGCTCTGTAATGTATCTGATTTTTAAACTCTTTGCAAGCCCATTTATGAGCCCTTCATTCTGTTTTAAATAGCAGAGTTAAATAGAGAAAGAAATCTGGTTTAATATGGACTTAAATTCGTTACAAATTTACTTGGGGTTTGTTTGGAATCAATTTTACTCTTTTTTTTTTTTTTCAAAGCATGTTTTTTAGTGTGTTTTTTCCGTGTTTTAATTTTTTTTTGGTTTAAAAAATTCTCAAAGTATATTTTCTTCATTTTGAGTGTTTTTAAAACAATTATTTTTTTTAAATTACCAAATATATTTTGTTTCAAATAATAAAATAAGCAAAATAAAATAAAAAAAAACGGAAGATTTACAGACATACCACTCCATTCCTATGTATTTACATGCTCGACGCCTAACTTAAATTTTTACATGCATACAATATTACCTATGCATGAGAAGGTGCATTTTATTTTTCAAAATTTAACATGGTGATAGTTTTGAAGTTATATGGAAGATTTGGGTAGTCTAAATGTAAAAAAATCAGTTTAACTGTTAGATATGGAAGTACATAGGAATTGGGTGGTATATATGTAAATGAAAAATAAAAAATGAAAGTGAGCCCAAATGACCCATTAGCTTATTTGATTTATGTTTGTATGTTTCCATGAGTTTTATGATTATTGTTAATGTCGATTGCATTTATTTTTTTCTTTTTTTCTTTTGCATCTAGCACCACTGGAATTGCAAAACTCACCAAGGCTGCTCCAGGGGGATCCCTGAAGGCCGAGCAGATTGAAAAGAAGGAAACACCTCAAGAGCGGCTTAAAAGGATAATGAACAAACAACTGAATAAACAGAGTAAGAGATCTTAATCATCGTGCTATAATCCTTGTTCTCTTTTTGGAAGATTTACATACATACCACTCAATCATATGTATTTTACATATCTAACACGTAAACTTTACATATATGCCACCTTATGTATGCATGAAAATGTTTATTTCGCTTTTTAAATGTCAAATTAGTGGTATTTTTATGTGATATGAAAGATCCTGTTGGTATAAATGTAAAAAGTAAAGGTTAGGTGTTAGTATGTAAATACATTGGAATCAGGCAGCTTGTATGTACATGCCACTTTCTTTTTTATGGAATTGATTTTTATATTAGTATACCCAAATGAATTTTAANTGTAAAGGTTAGGTGTTAGTATGTAAATACATAGGAATCAGGTAGCTTGTATGTACATGCCACTTTCTTTTTTATGGAATTGATTTTTATATCAGTATACCCAAATGAATTTTAATAGTCAAGAAGGATTCTGCCGCTGAAATGGCAAAGAAGCGCGAGCAGGAACGACAAAGACTGGAAAAACTTGCTGAAACGAACAGATTAAGCCGCCACAGACGCCGTAGTCATAGCCGAAGCCCAAGCCGAAGTCGTTCCCCGGCAAGGTATTAATATATCTTTGCTTGCGTGCAAAAAACATCACTTTAGTTTCATGGCCTGACCAGCTCAATTATTTGAAGTCTCTCCAATCTAATGTTTTGCTACAGAAGGCATCGTCGCAGCAGAAGCCANCCGAAGTCGTTCCCCAGCAAGGTATTAATATATCTTTGCTCGCATGCAAAAAACATCACTTTAGTTTCATGGCCCGACCAGCTCAATTATTTGAAGTCTCTCCAATCTAATGTTTTGCTACAGAAGGCATCGTCGCAGCAGAAGCCATGGACGGAGCCGAAGCAGGAGCCCAAGGAGGCATTATTCTCGCTCTAGCTCTCGATCGCAATCGCCTTCTCATTCGCCCAGGTGAGGCGATAATTAATCATTTTAAAGGGCATTTGCATACCATCCAATTCCTATGTATTTACTAATTTCTAAACTTTATACAGTTATACTATTTTAACTTTTAAGGAATGAAGTACACCTTTTCATGCATGCATAGGTTATGTGGCATAAAAATTAAAGTTTAGGTGTTAGATAGGGGTGTAAACAAATCAAGTCGAGCTCCAGCCGGCCTCGGCTTGAGCTTGAGTTTAATTAATCTTATTGACTTCGAGCTCGAGCTCGTGCTTTCAAGTCTACGAGTTCCAGTTGGCTTGTTTATTATAAAAGGGGAAAATAATATTAATTTAAGATAGTTATTAAAAAAATGATAAAAGAATGAAGAATTAAGAGAGAAATAATAAGAAATGACTTAATATAAAATAGAAATATTATTCTTTAAACAATTTTAATACTTTAAAGATAAATTCTTCCAATTTAATATATTTTGAGTGTATTTTATATTATTATTTTTTTAAACGAGCCGACTCGACTCATGAGCTAATGAGTCGAGTCTGTGCTAGCTTGGCTTGTTAGCTCATCAAACTCAGTTCACGAGCCACTTGTCGAGGCTCACGAGTCGGCTTGACTCACTTACACCCCTAGAGTTAGATATTTTTATACTTAAGAATTGAGTGGTTAAAGTAATTAATTTAATGAATCTTTTTTATTTGTAGGGTGAGAAGTCGGTACAGATATTGAGTTGGCTTTCGCAGGTGCAGCGGTGAGGACTCTCAAGGCTCTGTAATTAAGCTTAAGCAAAGTTTAGTGCGAGTATATTCTAATAAACCAGCATATTTTGCCAATTNGTATATTTTGAGTGTATTTTATATTATTATTTTTTTAAAGGAGCCGACTCATGAGCTAATGAGTCGAGTCTATGCTAGCTTGGCTTGTTAGCTCATCAAACTCAGTTCACGAGCCACTTGTCGAGGCTCACGAGCACTTACACCCCTGTGGTTAAAGTAATTAATTTAATGAATCTTTTTTATTTGTAGGGTGAGAAGTCGGTACAGATATTGAGTTGGCTTTCATAGGTGCAGCGGCGAGGACTCTTAAGGCTCTGTAATTAAGCTTAAGCAAAGTTTAGTGCGAGTATATTCTAATAAACCAGCATATTTTGCCAATTGAACTACCAGATTGCGCTTTTTTTTATTTATTTTTAATTTTTTTTTTTTTTTTTGGAATTTGCAGTATGTTGATAATGGAAATATATGTAGCTATTGTTGAATTTTAATGCAGTTTGTATTAATTTGATTGGTGNTATATTCTAATAAACCAGCATATTTTGCCAATTGAACTACCAGATTGCGCTTTTTTTATTTTTTTTTATTTTTATTTTTATTTTTTTGGAATTTTCAGTATGTTGATAATGGAAATATATGTAGCTATTGTTGAATTTTAATGCAGTTTGTATTAATTTGATTGGTGGTAGAAAGCCAGGTTTGTCTGTGTATGCTTCAACTGTTTTAAGATATTTTTATTTTTATTTTGGCCATATTATTAGTTGGATTTACATACATGCCCACCCAAAACATTAAGATTTACATATTTCACACTCGAAACTTTAATATTTACATGAAAAATATATTATACCTCAAATATAGAACCTGTCTCCTGTCTCTTATAATCTTGTCATCTCCATCGCAGGGCAAAATGTTCCATTCGGACATCAGCACGTCCGAACAATCAATCATCGTGCACCATGTCATTTGCCAATGAGGTGTATGTCGACGTGGAGCCCGATGATTGGCAGTTCAGACGTGCGGTGTCCTTTCATATTCTTTTATAGTGTGTTCAAATTGTTAATTATCTTTATATATTTATTTGATGATTTATCTCACTCCTCTTGAGATTCTTTCCTATACCCATTTTCCAAATCACTTGATGGATTTATATATTTAGGCACTATATATATATATATATATACCGGCCGACAAAATCCAGCAAATCCGGGTTTGGCCTGAGCTTTCTATGACAATATTACTGTATCTCCAATTCGGAATAATTCATGCATGGGGCCTCCTACCTCTATTATAGAATACAACATTACACATAACATCAATAAAGCATAAAAAAGATGGCCTGTGTAAATATTGTGGTTTTTGCTATGCCAAAAATGTAAAAAAAAACAAAATATATAAAAATAAAAAATAGAAAATCGAAGGTATATATATATATATGATTGTTCGGTCTAATATACTAAAAATATATTGGCATTAAAAAATGTTGAATATTATGATTAAGCCAGTACAATAATCTTTCTTTTGAAGATAAAATTTACTCCACAGCTTTACATGACAGTGCATAGGGCTACAAATGAATTGAGTTGGGCTAGGTGTTTGTTCGACCTCGAATTGGTTTATTAAGAGCTTGTTTGAGCACGTGTGTAGCTCGATTCGAGCTCATGTTCCTAGCTTGAGATATATTTGAGATTGTTTCATATAGTGATTATTGAGCTAATTGATGAGTAACTAACGGAACAAAAATAAACGTGCAATAATCAACTCTCAATTGAGTTTTAATCGACCAGCTTGTTTGGTAAAATAAAAGAGCCATAACAAACAATGCTTACTGAGCTTAAAAATAATTAATCAAATGATTATGAACGAGTTTTGATCGAGCTGAGTCACAAATAGCTCGTCAAAAGTTTAGTACATTTGTAATCCTGATTATGCGTGTGTTTGTGTGTGGATAAGAGCGAAAATATAATTCTAAGAAAATAAAAATAATATTACGAATGAGACCATAGTAAGATTAAGAATTATATGATGTTTGAACTAGATTGATCGTAAACAACTTCAATATAATGGAAATTTTCATATACAAATAAAGAATTTTCATGCAGTTTTCATAACTCGTATGTGATAAAATGACTTGCGACGGCATACTAAAAAAAAGGAAGAAGTTACATACATACTATACAATTCTTATGTTCTTATTTAACATCTAAAATTTGATATTTTCATTTATAAAATTATGCATGAAAAAGGGTGTCATGCATGAAAAAGGCTATGGCTTTTAAAAAGTTAGTGATAGAAGTATTTTGACATGATGTTGAAGATGAGTGATGTGCATGTAAATGTCCTAAAATTTTTTTTCAAATTTCAATGTGAGCAAGTCCGGCTCTAGTCAACATAATGAAAAACAAAATAATGTAGCCTCATATAAGACCTAATGAGCGCAATGTAGTTCTAATAATGAAGAAAATATTACATACGCCATTCGTTCGGACGCAATGTGAAACACACCATTCTGTTTGTTCGGTAGCATAATGCGATCTACGTCGTCAATCGTGAGAAAAATTTACGTACAGAGCCCGTACATTGAGCTGCGTACGGGCCCTAATCGCGTGTTAATTTTTTTTTAAATTAAAAGTGGGGCCCACTTACATGTAGGGATGATTTTAATTGGTTTACCGTACACAGCTCTGTGTACGATATACATAAAGAAAATTTTTTCATCAACTGCACATCTGATTACCTGGTGTAATATTTTCTCCTAACAACGAGACTTCAAGTTATAAGCGAACGTTATCAACATTTAAAGAAAGTGAATTTTCTAATTGAAAGGCTAAAGAAGAGGAGTGTTGTTGGGTGTGCAAGCANCAACCCCTAAACTTCAATATTTTCACTTCTTCAAAGTTAAAAAAGTCATATTTTTCGTGTAATATGAAAGATTTGAGGGGCATAAATGTAAAAATTAGCATTTAGGCATTAGCAATGTAACCACAAAGAAAGATATCTCCATAAATAATCTATGAGTAATAAAGATAATTAATAAAAAATTCATATAAAATAATCTATGCATTTACATACATAGCACACATTTTTTATGTATTTATATATTTAGACACATACAAGTCAAATTTTTACCATCACATTAAAAAATAGTACATTTGCCACTTTTTAAACATNTATATCTCCATAAATAATCCATGAGTAATAAAGATAATTAATAAAAAAAAATTCATATAAAATAATCGAGGCATTTACATACATAGCACACATTTTTTATGTATTTATATATTTCACACCTAAGCTTTCATATTTACACACATACAAGTCAAATTTTTACCATCACATTAAAAAATAGCACATTTGCCACTTTTTAAACATAAAATACACATTTTTTAAAGCACCAACATATTACATATGTAAATATAAGAGCTTAGATATGAAATATATAAATACACAAAAGTTGTGTGATATGTATGTAAATTTCCCAAAATAATAACCATTAAGCAATATTAGCCATGTTCACCACTGAACCCTCTGAAGCTCTGTATAACTTCATCACCAATCTCTTCTTCATCTTCTCACCTTTGCCACCATTGCAGAACTTAAAAGAAAAGCTTCTTGCGACATAAATACTAAGACGGTGTTTGGTAGCATACTACAATTTTCACGCGTTCCTTCTTTCACTTCTCTCGTTCCGTCATCTTTAGGACGTAAATTTGTTGATTGCGAGACGGATTTATTCCGCAATCGCTCGCAATTTCTTCCGTTCCGGATGTATAGGAATCTAAGATGCAGCCAAGCACCGCCTTCAAATCACCAATAATCTCCACATGAACAAATCCCTCCCTTAAAATGATGAAACCGATTTGAATCTCTCACAACAATCTCTCTCTCTGTAATCCTCGAAATATATTTCGTGGCATTATGACAATCTCCACAGACTCTCAAATTCTTAAAAATATAAATCCTGCTACCCTTCTCTGTGCTTATGATTCCAAAAACCATAGCCAATCTCTCACTATGAGAGCTTAAAATACTCTCCTTCNCGTAATCCTCGAAATATACTTCGTGGCATTATGACAATCTCCACAGACTCTCAAATTCTTAAAAATATAAATCCTGCTCCCCTTCTCTGTGCTTATGATTCCAAAAACCATAGCCAATCTCTCACTATGAGAGCTTAAAATACTCTCCTTCTCATCATCTTCCACATCCTGCAACACAAAACTGTAATCTGGAACATAACCAATCTGCTTCATCTTCTCCATTAACCTCACCAACTCTCTGTAAATCTCTCCATACCGAGCATGAGACCGATCCCCTGTAAAAAAAATGCTAACTTTATTATCCACTTCAATGGAGCTCCACCCTGGTGTCTTCCACAGACCCCTTTCTTCTACCAGAGATCGAATTCGATCAACTCCCTGCCATTCCCCGTTCCTCGCGTATAAATTAGATAGCAACACGTAGTAGCCGACGTTCTCGGAATCGAATTCAAAGAGCCATTTTGATGCCAATCTCCCTAATTCAACATCTCCATGGATCCTACAGGCAGCCAGAAGTGCTCCCCAAACTCCTCCATCAGGCTTTAATGGCATCTTCTCTATCAGTTTATAGGCTTCATTCAGAAACCCAGCTCTGCCTAACAAATCCACCATACACGCATAATGCTTCACCATTGGCTCAATTCCATACCTCAACTTCATCACCTGAAAGCATTCTCGTCCCTCCTGAACTAGTCCTCCATGGCTGCAAGCTGAGAGCAGTGAAACGAAGGTGACATGGTCTGGTCTAACTCCTTCCTTCTCCATCTTTGAAAACAGCTCCAATGCCCTCTTGCCTTCCCCATGCGACCCGTGCCCGGCAATCATGGCGTTCCAAGGACCGGAGCTGGTTGTTCTCGGCATCATGGCGAACAGCNCCAATGCCCTCTTGCCTTCCCCGTGCGACCCGTGCCCGGCAATCATGGCGTTCCAAGGACCGGAGCTGGTTGTTCTCGGCATCATGGCGAACAGCGCTGCCGCATCGGCCAAGCTACCACATTTCGCATACATGTCGACTAGACACGTGGCAACGAACAAGTCGGAATTCAGACATTTTTTTATGGTGTCCCCATGAATCTTCATCCCTTTTCGTAGAGCTCCAACATGCGAGCAGGCAGGGAGTACGCCTGCGAATGTTCCTTGAACTGGTTTCAGTTCTTCTTCCTCCCTTCCCATGCATTCATAGAGCTCAATGGCCTCATTGGCAAATCCATTCTGCGAATAACTCGCAATCAAAGTGTTCCATGAGATCACATCTCTTTTGCGCATTTGATCAAACATAACTTGTGAAGATTCAATTTTGTTCATCTTCCCATACATGTCGATAATCGCATTGCCGACAAATATGTCATCCTCATCCCATCCTCTGCGCACGAAAAAACCATGAATTGAGCGGCAATTCAGTTCGTGTCGGATCTGAGCGACTGCGGAAGCAAGACTAACCACTGTCAGAACATCAGGATTAAGTTTTTGGTTCTTCATCAAATCAAAGAACTCGAACGCAGCGGTTGAATCGCCGGATTGTTCGTAGGCGGCGATCATGGTGTTCCAAGTAACCAAATCTCTGCAATCCATTGAATCGAATACAAGACGTGCGTAATTCAGACAATTAAGCTTGCTATACATATCAATCAAAGCATTTGACACAAAAATATCAGAATTCAAACCATGCTTTATGCTATAAATATGCAGAGCCATACCCATTAGTAAGTCATTGAGTGAAGCAGAAAGAGGAAGAATGGTTGAAACAGTAACTTTATCCATAAAAGCTCCCTCTTTTATCATCTGGTTAAGAACTTCAACTGCATCATCTTCCCTCCCATTCTGGCAGAGCACAGACAAGATAGCATTCCAGCAACCTGAATCTTTAAGCGGCATTTCATCAAACACCTTCTCTGCATAATCCACCGACCAAAACTTTGAATATTCACCGATCAAAGAAGAGGAGACGAACACATCGGTATCAAAACCCATCCTTTTTATCAAAGAATGCATCTTTTTGACATCTTCTAACGATCTGCAGGATTTAAGGGCGACGGGGAAAGTGAAGGAATCGGGGCGGAGAGAGGGGAGGGAGAGGAGGCGGTGGAAGCAGAGGAAAGCTTCGGCGAGGAAGCCATGGCGGACGAAGGAGGAGATCATGGAGTTATAGGAGAAGATGTTGTGTTTGGGTACAGCGTTGAAGGTGAGAACGGCGGCGGAGATGTCGCCGAGACGAGAATAGAGGTTGAGGAGATCGGTGGAGAGAAGAATGTCGGCTGATTGGCCGGAGATGAGGAGAAGAGCGTGGAGAGTGCGGGATGAGCGGAGCGAGTTGCAGGAGAGGAGACGGCGGTGAAAGTTCATCTTGTGAAGTGGGCATTGTCGGAGATGGAGAGCGGCTTTGAAAAATTAGAATTATTTAAGAGTGAAGTGTCAAAATAGTCCCCATTATTTGCATATTAAAAAATAGTTNGGTTTGAAAAATTAGAATTATTTAAGAGTGAAGTGTCAAAATAGTCCCCATTATTTGCATATTAAAAAATAGTTCATATAAAAATATTTCACATATTTCCTTCTTAGTTTCAAAATTTAATGCTCTATTTTATATCTCAAAATACAAGAAAGTATACATCATAAATTACATGTAAATCATATAATCCCAGACAGAGGCAGGCGAGAGTATGTCGACCTCCTAGCACGAAAATGTGAGACACAAGGCAGGCACAGGTGTGCCACGGCCAGAGCGCGGGTGCGCCCGGGCAAATCTNAGCATTGTCGGAGATGGAGAGCGGGTTTGAAAAATTAGAATTATTTAAGAGTGAAGTGTCAAAATAGTCCCCATTATTTACATATTAAAAAATAGTTCATATAAAAATATTTCACATATTTCCTTCTAGTTTCAAAAATTTTCATTCTTAGTTTCAAAATTTAATGCTCTATTCTATATCTCAAAATACAAGAAAGTATACATCATATTATACATGTAAATCATATAATGCTAGGCAGTGGCAGGCGAGGGTATGTCGGCCTCTTGGCACGAAGGCGTGAGACACAGGGCAGACACAGGTGCGCCATGGCTAGAGCGCAGGTGCACCCGGGCAAATCTCCACCTCGGTGCCCAGGACACGTATCGAAGAGTCTTGATAGACGTCTTTGGGTTATGGGATACTACACATGAATAAAATATAATCCTATAGGTTCAAATGAACGTCTCAGATGTGTCACATCAAAATTGATGCCAATAAATATCATTTAAAGCTTGCAAACAAGCTTGTTAAGAAGATTGCTTAATAGCTTCATTTAAAGTTCATAAATAAGAATGATTTAATGCTTATGAATAAATTCAATTAAATCTTAACCTAAGCTAGTAAATAAGCTCAATTAAAGCTTAATTTAAAATTCACTTATATTAAATTAAATTAAACTAAATTTTAATTTTTAATCCATAAAACAGGATAAAAGCTTATTATTAAGTTGTTCATTCATTTTATGTATTTATATACTTATTTTAGTTATTTATTTAAAAGCTCGTTTATTTTTTTTCTAAGTTCCACATCTCATTTATAAGCTTGATAATACTCATTTGATTAAGAAATATATAGCTCAACCATACTAACATCTTGCTCCATAAGTCTTATTTAGTGAAAACAATTAACATGATAGCACTAATTTTAAGTTGCTCAATAAATTTTATTCGGATAGAAATCGAGTACCTCGATAATGTACTCATTACTCTGCTTGATAATAACTCGATTATCATCAATATGAAACGAATAAGAATCAAACTCAACTTTGAACTAAACTTGAACAAAACACAATGAGGAAGAAATAGTTCATCTTTGAGTAGATGTTGAGACAAGCCAAACTTTCTGAGAGGAATATAATGAGGAAGAAATAGTTCATCTTGGTGTGTGTAGAGAGAGAGAGAGAGAGAGAGAGAGAGAGAGAGAGAGAGAGAGAGAGAGAGAGGGCTATCATTGTCATTCTAATTTAAGGAAAAACTATCACCTTTTGCTCATGATTGTGAAATAATGGAGGAGACATGGAAACAACTTGCCTTCTGCTCATGGCTCATTTGATGATGATTTATCTGCTTTGTTTTTTTTTTAACATTATGACATATAAAATCTTATATTGTGCATGAAACTTTACCATGACTTTGCTATCATGGATAACATACTTGCAAAGAAATTCATTCAATCCAAGGGAGGACAAAAATCACTTTTTTATATATAAAAAAATACAGTAGTAATATTCAATTAAATCAAAACATCAATGGGAAGTTGAAAAGTTACAGATGTCATTTGAGGGGCAAGAATCTCAACCCGGACGATGAACCTGGATTTTGGCCAGACCAAACATGCGGATCAGGAGAACATGGAACGACCATTGTGGGATCGTTTCATATTTTTTCTTCATAATCCGTGTAAACTCGCCGTGGATTGCTGACTTGGTTAGACTCATTATGTTCCTATAGAAAATCAAAATTCAAAGGCAGTTCAATAATAAATGGGAAAATGTAAAGTGTTTCCTCCATTACAAGTATCTGTGTTCCACCAATCCATTTTACATATAGAGTCTGATGTTTTTTTCCCAAGCAAAGCATAAATAATAATCTATAGTAATTATCTTGAGTTGCTTAAGATGCAAGTCTGAAGCTTTCAGAACAAATCATTCTTAGATACAAGCAAATTATAAGAAAAATGTTGCATTCCTGAATGAATAGGCAAATAAGATGCTATGATTAATTCCTCCAAACTTGTCATATCCTTCCAGACCAAAAGAGAATGTCTTTGGATTCAATACCTGCTGACATCATAAGCACTTCAAATTCCCAAGAAAACATGTGATGAAAGTAATGAATAGGGATGGATAGGGAACTTAGAGAAGGAAAAAGGGATCCATCCTGGGATGAGATGGTAAGCAAAGCTTGATTTAAAGACTAGAAGGAAGAATTGAAGTCTTATTATCCCTCCCTTTTTTCCACTTCTTGTTCATCTAGTGCCCTGCATATTTAAGATATATGCATCAATCATCAAATTAAGTATGATGTTAATTAAAATCTTCTTTTGATACAAAGTGAGTATTTTCCCAGTAAATGAAAGAGCCACTATATTTATAGGGCATATGAAGCTAAATTTCTATATATATATAGACGACAACATTTGTCTGTACACCTCATATGTACTAATTCGAGCCAGATGGCAAAGCATCGAGTGTTAATATGTATATAAAAGAATCAGCCCCACTGGACCCAAAGACGAGCTAACGAGCTGACGAAAACAAATCTCTTTCTATTCCTTGGGTGGGGTGACTGGCTATCGAAACTCATCATCAACCATCCAATTTTCATATAAAGGATGGATGAGACAAATGATATGACCTAGAGCAATGGCTATCGAACTTGAGACCGAAGGGAGTTAAATCGATATATATATATATATATATATATATATATATATATATATATATATATATATATATCCATATGCTTNTCTTTTTATCAAAGAATGCATCTTTTTGACATCTTCTAAGGATCTGCAGGATTTAAGGGCGACGGGGAAAGTGAAGGAATCGGGGCGAAGAGCGGGGAGGGAGAGGAGGCGGTGGAAGCAGAGAAAAGCTTCGGCGAGGAAGCCATGGCGGACGAAGGAGGAGATCATGGAGTTATAGGAGAAGATGTTGTGTTTGGGTACTGCGTTGAAGGTGAGAACGGCGGCGGAGATGTCGCCGAGACGAGAGTAGAGGTTGAGGAGATCGGTGGAGAGAAGAATGTCGGCTGACTGGCCGGAGATGAGGAGAAGAGCGTGGAGANAAGTTGGGCTAGGCGTTTGTCCGACCTCGAACTGTTTTATTAAGAGCTTGTTCGAGCACGACCATAGCTCGATCCGAGCTCATGTTCCTAGCTTGGATATATTTGAGATTGGTTCATATAGTGATTATTGAGCTAATTGATGAGTAACTCACGGAACAAAATAAACGTGCAATAATCAAATCTTGATCGAGTTTTAATCAATCAGCTTGTTTGGTAAAATAAATGAGCCATAACAAAAAATGCTTACTGAGCTTAAAAATAATTAATCAAATGACTATGAACGAGTTTTAATCGAGCTGAGTCACAAATAGCTCGTCAAATGTTTAGTACATTTGTAATCCTAATTATGCACGTGTGTGTTTGTGTGTAGAGCGAAAATATAATTCTAAGAAAATAAAAATAATATTACGAATGAGGCCATAGTATGATTAAGAATTATATGACGTTTGAACTAGATCGATCGTAAACAACTTCAATATAATGGAAATTATAATATAAAAATAAAGAATTTTTTTGAGGTTCTCACAACTCTTATGTGATAAAATGACTTGCGACGGCATAATAAAAAAAAAAAAAAGGAAGAATTTACATACATACTATACAATTCTTATGTTCTTATCTAACATCTAAAATTTGATATTTTCATTTATAAAATGATGCATGAAAAAGGGTATCATGCATGAAAAAGGGTATCATGCATGAAAAAGGGTATCGCTTTTAAAAAGCTAGTGATATATTTTGACATGATGTTGAAGATGAGTGACGTGTATGTAAATGTCCTTAAAATTTTTTTCAAATTTCAATGTGAACAAGTCCGGCTCTAGTCAACATAATGAAAAACAAAATAATGCAGCTTCATNGCTTTTAAAAAGCTAGTGATAGCAGTATTTTGACATGATGTTGAAGATGAGTGACGTGTATGTAAATGTCCTTAAAAATTTTTTCAAATTTCAATGTGAACAAGTCCGGCTCTAGTCAACATAATGAAAAACAAAATAATGCAGCTTCATATAAGAGCTATGAGCGCAATGTAGTTCTAATAATGAAGAAAATATTACATACGCCATTCGTTCGGACGACAATGTGAAACACACCATTCTGTTTGTTCAGCAGCATAATGCGATCTATGTCGTCAATTGTGAGAAAAAGTTACGTACAGAGCCCGTACATAGAGCTGCGTACGGGCTCCAATCACGTGTTAATTTTTTTTTTTTAATTAAAAGTGGGGCTACTTAGATGTAGGAATGATTTTAATTGGTTTACCGTACGCAGCTCTGCGTGCGATATACGTAGAGAAAAAAATGTCATCAACTGCATATCTGATTACCTGATGTAATATTTTCTCCTAACAACGAGACTTCAAATTATAAGCGAACATCATCAACATTTAAANTAATTAAAAGTGGGGCTACTTAGATGTAGCCATGTAGGGATGATTTTAATTGGTTTACCGTACGCAGCTCTGCGTGCGATATACGTAGAGAAAAAAATTTCATCAACTGCATGTTTGATTACCTGATGTAATATTTTCTCCTAACAACGAGACTTCAAATTATAAGCGAACATCATCAACATTTAAAGAAAGTGAATTTTCTAATTGAAAGGCTAAAGAAGAGGAGTGTTGTTGGGTGTGCAACCAAAGCACCAAGCAATGTTAGAAGTTCTAACAAAAATGTTTAATTCTGAAAATAGAGATTATACCAGTTTTCACCACAATTCATATATATATATATATATATATATATATATATATATATATGAGAGAAAGATTTACATGTATACACTCATATATACAACCCCTAAACTTCAATATTTTCACTTCTTCAGTTAAAAAAGTCATATTTTTCATGTAATATGAAAGATTTGAGGGGCATAAATGTAAAAAATTAGCATTTAGGCATTAGCAATGTAACCACAGAAAGATATCCCCATAAATAATCTATGAGTAATAAAGATAATTAATAAAAAAATTCATATAAAATAATCTATGCATTTACATACATAGCACACATTTTTTATGTATTTATATATTTCACACCTAAGCTTTCATATTTAGACACATACAAGTCAAATTTTTACCATCACATTAAAAAATAGTACATTTGCCACTTTTTAAACATAAAATGCACATTTTTTAAAACACCAAAATATTACATATGTAAATATAAGAGTTTAGATATGAAATATATAAATACACAAAAATTGTGTGATATGTATGTAAATTTCCCAAAATAATAACCATTAGGCAATATTAGCCATGTTCACCACTGAACCCTCTGAAGCTCTGTATAACTTCATCACCAATCTCCTCTTCTTCATCTTCTCACCTTTGCCACCATTACAGAACTTAAAAGAAAAGCTTCTTGCGACATAAATACTGAGGCGGTGTTTGGTAGCATACTACAATTTTCACGCGTTCCTTCTTTCACTTCTCTCGTTCCGTCGTCTTTAGGACGTGAATTTGTTGATTGCGAGACGGATTTATGCCGCAATCGCTCGCAATTTCTTCCGTTCCGGATGTATAGGAATCTAAGATGCAGCCAAGCACCGCCTTCAAATCACCAATAATCTCCACATGAACAAATCCCTCCCTTAAAATGATGAAACCGATTTGAATCTCTCACAACAATCTCTCTCTCNAGACAAGATAGCATTCCAGCAACCTGAATCTCTAAGCGGCATTTCATCAAACACCTTCTCTGCATGATCCACCGACCAAAACTTTGAATATTCACCGATCAAAGAAGAGGAGACGAACACATCGGTATCAAAACCCATTCTTTTTATCAAAGAATGCATCTTTTTGACATCTTCTAAGGATCTGCAGGATTTAAGGGCGACGGGGAAAGTGAAGGAATCGGGGCGAAGAGCGGGGAGGGAGAGGAGGCGGTGGAAGCAGAGAAAAGCTTCGGCGAGGAAGCCATGGCGGACGAAGGAGGAGATCATGGAGTTATAGGAGAAGATGTTGTGTTTGGGTACTGCGTTGAAGGTGAGAACGGCGGCGGAGATGTCGCCGAGACGAGAGTAGAGGTTGAGGAGATCGGTGGAGAGAAGAATGTCGGCTGACTGGCCGGAGATGAGGAGAAGAGCGTGGAGAGTGCGGGATGAGCGGAGCGAGTTGCAGGAGAGGAGACGGCGGTGAAAGTTCATCTTGTGAAGTGGGGGTTTGAAAAATTAGAATTATTTAAGAGTGAAGTGTCAAAATAGTCCCCATTATTTGCATATTAAAAAATAGTTCATATAAAAATATTTCACATATTTCCTTCTTAGTTTCAAAATTTAATGCTCTATTTTATATCTCAAAATACAAGAAAGTATACATCATAAATTACATGTAAATCATATAATCCCAGACAGAGGCAGGCGAGAGTATGTCGACCTCCTAGCACGAAAATGTGAGACACAAGGCAGGCACAGGTGTGCCACGGCCAGAGCGCGGGTGCGCCCGGGCAAATCTCCACCTTGGTGCCCTAGACACGTATCAAAGGGTCTTGATAGACATCTTTCGACTATGGGATACCACACATGAATAAAACATAATCCCATAGGTTCGAATGACCGTCTCAAATGTGTGACATCAGAATCAATGCCAATAAATATCATTTAAAGCTTGCAAACAAGCTTGATAAGAAGATTGATATATAGTTTCATTTAAAGTTCATAAATAAGATTGATTTAATGCTTATGAATAAATTCAATTAAAGCTTAACCTAAGTTATTAAATAAGCACAATTAAAGCTTAATTTAAATTCATTTATATTAAATGAAATTATATTTTAATTTATAATCCATAAAACAACATAAAAGCTTATTTGTTAAGTTTTTCATTTAATTAATATATTTTATACTTATTTTAGTTATTCATTTAAAAGCTCATTTAAATTTTTTTTTGTAAGTTCAACACCTCATTTATAAGCTTGATAAAACTCATTTGATTAAGAAATATATAGCTCAACCATACAAATCATCTTGCTCCATAAGTCTTATTTAGTGAGAAAATAAATAACATGATAATACTATTTTTAAGTTGTTCAATAAATTTTATTCGGATAGAAATTGAGTACCTCGATAATGTACTCATTACTCTGCTTGATAATAACTCGATTATCATTAATATGAAACGAACAAGAATCAAACTCAACTTTGAACTAAACTTGAACAAAACACAATGAGGAAGAAATAGTTCATCTTTGAGTAGACGTTGAGCCAAGCCAAACATTCTGAGAGGAATCCAATGAGGAAGAAATAGTTCATCTTTGTGTGTGTAGAGAGAGAGAGAGAAGGCTATCATTATCATTCTAATTTAAGGAAAAAATATCACCTTTTGCTCATGGTTGTGAAATAATGGAGGAGACATGGAAACCATTTGCCTTCTGCTCATGGCTCATTTGATGATGATTTATCTGCTTTGTTTTTTTTAACATTATGACATATAAAATCTTATATTGTGCAGGAAACTTTACCATGACTTTGCTATCATGGATACCATACTTGCAAAGAAATTCATTCAATGCAAGGGAGGATAAAAATCACTTTTTTATATATAAAAAATACAGTAGTAATATTCAATTAAATCAAAACATGAATGGGAAGATGAGGAGTTCAAATGTCATNTAATTTGCCTTCTGCTGATGGCTCATTTGATAATGATTTATCTGCTTTGTTTTTTTAACATTATGACATATAAAATCTTATATTGTGCATGAAACTTTACCATGACTTTGCTATCATGGATACCATACTTGCAAAGAAATTCATTCAATCCAAGGGAGGATAAAAATCACTTTTTTTTAATATAAAAAATACAGTAGTAATATTCAATTAAATCAAAACATGAATGGGAAGATGAGGAGTTCAAATGTCATTTGAGGGGCAAGAATCTCAACCCGGACGATGAACATGGATTTTGGCCAGACCAAACATGCGGATCAGGAGAACATGGAACGACCATTGTGGGATCGTTTCATAATTTTTCTTCATAATCCGTGTGCGCACACCGGCAAACTTGCCGTGGAATGCTGACTTGGTTAGACTCATTATGTTCCTATAGAAAATCAAAATTCAAAGGCAGTTCAATAATAATGATAANCGCCGTGGAATGCTGACTTGGTTAGACTCATTATGTTCCTATGGAAAATCAAAATTCAAAGGCAGTTCAATAATAATGATAATTATTTATGGGAAAATGTAAAGTGTTTCCTCCATTACAAGTATCTGCGTTCCACCAATCCATTTTACATATAGAGTCTGATGTTTTTTGTCCAAGGAAAGCATAAATAATAATCTATAGTAATTATCTTGAGTTGCTTAAGATGCAAGTCTGAAGCTTTCAGAACAAANACTCCATTACAAGTATCTGTGTTCCACCAATCCATTTTACATATAGAGTGATGTTTTTTTTCCAAGCAAAGCATAAATAATAATCTATACTAATTATCTTGAGTTGCTTAAGATGCAAGTCTGAAGCTTTCAGAACAAATCATTCTTAGATACAAGCAAATTNGCCAGGCAGAGGCAGGCGAGGGTATGTCGACCTCCTGGCACGAAAATGTGAGACACAAGGCAGGCACAGGTGTGCCACGGCCAGAGCGCGGGTGCGCCCGGGCAAATCCCCACCTTGGTGCCCTAGACACGTATCAAAGGGTCTTGATAGACATCTTTCGACTATGGGATACCACACATGAATAAAACATAATCCCATAGGTTCGAATGACAGTCTCAAATGTATGACATCAGAATCAATGCCAATGAACATCATTTAAAGCTTGCAAACAAGCTTGTTAAGAAGATTGATAAATAGTTTCATTTAAAGTTCATAAATAAGATTGATTTAATGCTTATGAATAAATTCAATTAAAGCTTAACCTANCGTCTCAAATGTGTGACATCAGAATCAATGCCAATAAATATCATTTAAAGCTTGCAAACAAGCTTGATAAGAAGATTGATATATAGTTTCATTTAAAGTTCATAAATAAGATTGATTTAATGCTTATGAATAAATTCAATTAAAGCTTAACCTAAGTTATTAAATAAGCACAATTAAAGCTTAATTTAAATTCATTTATATTAAATGAAATTATATTTTAATTTATAATCCATAAAACAACATAAAAGCTTATTTGTTAAGTTTTTCATTTAATTAATATATTTTATACTTATTTTAGTTATTCATTTAAAAGCTCATTTAAATTTTTTTTTGTAAGTTCAACACCTCATTTATAAGCTTTATAAAACTCATTTGATTAAGAAATATATAGCTCAACCATACTAATCATCTTGCTCCATAAGTCTTATTTAGTGAGAAAATAAATAACATGATAATACTATTTTTAAGTTGTTCANATTCATTTATATTAAATGAAATTATATTTTAATTGATAATCCATAAAACATCATAAAAGCTTATTTGTTAAGTTGTTCATTTAATTAATGTATTTTATTCTTATTTTAGTTATTCATTTAAAAGCTCATTTAAATTTTTTTTTGTAAGTTCAACACCTCATTTATAAGCTTGATAAAACTCATTTGATTAAGAAATATATAGCTCAACCATACAAATCATCTTGCTCCATAAGTCTTATTTAGTGAGAAAATAAATAACATGATAATACTATTTTTAAGTTGTTCANTCAATGCCCTCTTGCCTTCCCCGTGTGACCCGTGCCCGGCAATCATGGCGTTCCAAGGACCGGAGCTGGTTGTTCTAGGCATAATGGCGAACAGCGCTGCCGCATCGACCAAGCTACCACATTTCGCATACATGTCGACTAGACATGTGGCAACGAACAAGTCGGAATTCAGACATTGTTTGATGGTGTCCCCATGAATCTTCATCCCTTTTCGTAGAGCTCCGACATGCGAGCAGGCAGGGAGTACGCCTGCGAATGTTCCTTGAACTGGTTTCAGTTCTTCTTCCTCCCTTCCCATGCATTCATAGAGCTCAATTGCCTCATTGGCAAATCCATTCTGCGAATAACTCACAATCAAAGTGTTCCATGAGATCACATCTCTTGTGCGCATTTGATCAAACACAACTTGGGAAGATTCAATTTTGTTCATCTTCCCATACATGTCGATAATCGCATTGCCGACAAATATATCATCCTCATCCCATCCTCTGCGCACGAAAAAACCATGAATTGAGCGGCAATTCAGTTCGTGTCGGATTTGAGCGACTGCGGAAGCGAGGCTAACCACTGTTAGAACATCAGGATTAAGTTTTTGGTTCTTCATCAAATCGAAGAACTCGAACGCAGCGGTTGAATCGCCGGATTGTTCGTAGGCGGCGATCATGGTGTTCCAAGTAACCAAATCTCTGCAATCCATTGAATCGAATACAAGACGTGCGTAATTCAGACAATTAAGCTTGCTATACATATCAATCAAAGCATTTGACACAAAAATATCAGAATTCAAACCATGCTTTATGCTATAAATATGCAGAGCCATACCCATTAGTAAGTCATTGAGTGAAGCAGAAAGAGGAAGAATGGTTGAAACAGTAACTTTATCCATAAAAGCTCCCTCTTTTATCATCTGGTTAAGAACTTCAACTGCATCATCTTCCCTCCCATTCTGGCAGAGCACAGACAAGATAGCATTCCAGCAACCTGAATCTCTAAGCGGCATTTCATCAAACACCTTCTCTGCATGATCCACCGACCCAAACTTTGAATATTCACCGATCAAAGAAGAGGAGACGAACACATCGGTATCAAAACCCATCCTTTTTATCAAAGAATGCATCTTTTTGACATCTTCTAAGGATCTGCAGGATTTAAGGGCGACGGGGAAAGTGAAGGAATCGGGGCGAAGAGCGGGGAGGGAGAGGAGGCGGTGGAAGCAGAGAAAAGCTTCGGCGAGGAAGCCATGGCGGACGAAGGAGGAGATCATGGAGTTATAGGAGAAGATGTTGTGTTTGGGTACTGCGTTGAAGGTGA
>JXCR01147242.1:43954-60813 GCA_002079205.1 Phalaenopsis hybrid cultivar
TGTCTTTTTGTTATATGATAATTCTGTCAAATATCATGTATGATTTGATATTAATGGCATCATCATAACACTTTGGCTCACCGCTATCAATTAACAATAAATAATACAAGGAAAGAGAATGTATCTTTATCGGTTGTGTGATTCTATTAAACCTTCTAACTTTCATAGCAGGTATTTGAGGAATTTTTTGTGCTTCATCATATTGAGCACCTTTACCATCATTATCTTTTATCTCAATATACTTGGAGGGTTCTTCAAAAGTAACTGATGGACAATCCCGAGTCATATTTATCTCCTTGTATATTTTCATTTCATTAAAAATAATATCTCTGCTATCAATGAATTTATGATTTTAATAATCCAAAATTTTATACCCAAATCCAGCCAAGTTATTCCCAATGAAAGTGCACTTGACAGACTTTAGCTGAAGCTTACTCCCGGATTTTGGATCAACATAAACATATGATGAACAACCAAATACTTTCTAGAGAGATAAATTTACCTCTTTATTATTTCAAACTTTTTCAGGTAATCCTTCATTTAAAAATACTGACGGACCACAATTGATCAAATAAACTATAGTGTTCACTACTTCTGCCCAAAACTGTTTTGGCAAGCCTGTATGCAATCCCATGCTCCTAGCACTCCCTGTGATGATTTTATTCATGCGTTCTACAACACCATTCTTCTATAGTGTCTTTGAAATGGTGAACTAATACTTCATTCCTCTTAAAGCGCAATAACTCATAANCTTCTGCCTGAGAAAACTTCAAAGTATCTACACTCCAGTCATTTTATATTATCAAATCGAGGAGTTTTTTTGTTGGACCTAAATCCTTCATTTCAAACTCCATCAATATTTGCTCCTTTAAGTCTTTGATCTTCTTCATATCCGTTCCCGCAATTAGCATGTCATTCAAAAGTTAAAAAAAAATATAACAATTATCAAATTCTTTAATAAAGCAACAAAATTTGCCTAACACTTTGTGTCCCAACTGTATGACATAAACCTATCAAATCTCCTATACCACTTTCTTGGGATTTGCTTTAAACTATAAAGACTCTTCTTCAGTTTACAGACTAGCGAAATTTGATATCTCTGTGGTTGCATCATATACAATTCCTCTTCTAAGCCACCACCATCTAAGAAGGTTGTTTAATCCATCTGCTTCAGATGTAAATCTTTCGTTGCTACATAGCTCAATACAACTCTAATAATTTTGATCTTAACTACAACAACACAACAACAACAGCAAAGCCTTAATCCCACTACGTGGGGTTGGCTACATGAATTCTTTTTCTCCATTGTGTCCTATTTAGTGTCATATTTTCATTTAGTTCTAGTAAATTAAGATCATTTTTAATACAATAAGCCCAAGTCTTCCTAGGTCTACCTCTGCCTTTCTTAACACAAGTCGAATCTAAAACATCTACTCTCCTAATCGAATCATCAGATGGTCGACGTTTAAATTTTGATCTTCACCATAGGAGAAAATATATCTGTGTAGTTTACTCCATTTTGTTGAAATCCTCCAAAATAAGCCTCATCTTGTAACNACAAATGAGTAATAATGTAACGAGCAACCAAGTACCTGACAACGCAATAATGATCATTGACGTAAACGTGCCATGGCTAGTTATCATTACTTATAAGTAAATAAAAGCAAGTAGGAGTGCACTTATGGGCTTATATTGAGTAAATCATTTAATTTTTAATTAAATTCATGCTTACTGTATACATGTGCAGCTGCCCATATCAAGTTCTAAATTCTTTGAATATCATGACAATGAAAAAATTTCTTCGAAGTCTTTGATAAGTGACAAAAATAAATTTTATGCTACAAACATGGAAATACAATCCTGCTGGCCTCTCCTAAGCTTTTCTCCATATTAGATATGAATGTGAGATCCTGTAACTCAATATTAATTGCTTCAGCCAATTGTTCATAAAATCTTCGCCATGTAGTCTTTGAATCATATCCAGCCATAGCAGCTGCAAAGGTAAACTAACCATTATTGCCATCCAAAGAAGTTTTGGATAATAATACATCTAAATATTTTGATTTTAGGTGGCAAGCATCAATTCTAATTAGATGTCGGCAACAAACTATAAAACCATCAATACAAGTGTTAAAGATCATAAAGAATCTCTTAAATGAATAGTCACATTCATCATGTGTATACAATATGTGTACCAAGATTCTTAATAATAAGTGTTTGGAACCCACTTGTAGTTGTCATCAACTACAACTATAATACATGCTGCTTCGTCTCATGATTGCCCCAGCTTCATATATGGTATATTTTTTATACCATCATATTTTTGTAAATTGATCCTTGGACTTCCAAAGCAACGTGTCTTGTTGGTTTTTTCCTTTTAAGTATCTAAGAATCCACTTCACCACCTTCCAATAATGTTTGTCTAGATTACTCATGTACCCTCTGACCACTCCCACCACAAGTGTAATATCTGGTATTGTACATATCATTGCATACATCAAACTTTCAATTGTTGAAGCATACAGAGTTCTTCTCATCTAATTTGCTCTATTTCAGACTTAGTTAATTATTCCTTAAATAGCTTAAAGTACATTCTCAACATATTCTGCCTGAGAAAACTTCAAAGTATCTACACTCCAGTCCTTTTATATTATCAAATCGAGGAGTTTTTTTGTTGGACCTAAATCATTCATTTCAAACTCCATCAATATTTGCTCCTTTAAGTCTTTGATCTTCTTCATATCCGTTCCTGCAATTAACATGTCATTCAAAAGTTAAAAAAAAATAACAATTATCAAATTATTTAATAAAGCAACAAAATTTGCCTAACACTTTGTGTCCCAACTGTATGGCATAAACCTATCAAATCTCCTATACCACTTTCTTGGGATTTGCTTTAAACTATAAAGACTCTTCTTCAGTTTACAGACTAGCGAAATTTGATATCTCTGTGGTTGCATCATATACAATTCCTCTTCTAAGCCACCACCATCTAAGAAGGTTGTTTAATCCATCTGCTTCAGATGTAAATCTTTAGTTGCTACATAGCTCAATACAACTCTAATAATTTTGATCTTCACTACAACAACGCAACAACAACAGCAAAGCCTTAATCCCACTACGTGGGGTTGGCTACATGAATTCTTTTTCTCCATTGCGTCCTATTTAGTGTCATATTTTCATTTAGTTCTAGTAAATTAAGATCATTTTTAATACAATAAGCCCAAGTCTTCCTAGGTCTACCTCTGTCTTTCTTAACACAAGTCGAATCTAAAACATCTACTCTCCTAATCGGATCATTAGATGGTCGACGTTTAAATTTTGGTCTTCACTATAGGAGAAAATATATCTGTGTAGTTTACTCCATTTTGTTGAAATCCTCCAAAATAAGCCTCATCTTGTAATNCAAATGAGTAATAATGTAACGAGCAACCAAGTACCTGACAATGCAATAATGATCATTGACGTAAACGTGCCATGGTTAGTTATCATTACTTATAAGTAAATAAAAGCAAGTAGGAGTGCACTTATGGGCTTATATTGAGTAAATCATTTAATTTTTAATTAAATTCATGCTTACTGTATACATGTGCAGCTGCCCATATCAAGTTCTAAATTCTTTGAATATCATGACAATGAAAAAATTTCTTCGAACTCTTTGATAAGTGACAAAAATAAATTTTATGCTACAAACATGGAAATACAATCCTACTGGCCTCTCCTAAGCTTTTCTCCATATTAGATATGAATGTGAGATCCTGTAACTCAATATTAATTGCTTCAGCCAATTGTTCATAAAATCTTCGCCATGTAGTCTTTGAATCATATCCAGCCATAGCAACTGCAAAGGTAAACTAACCATTATTGCCATCCAAAGAAGTTTTGGATAATAATACATCTAAATATTTTGATTTTAGGTGGCAAGCATCAATTCTAATTAGATGTCGGCAACAAACTATAAAACCATCAATACAAGTGTTAAAGATCATAAAGAATCTCTTAAATGAATAGTCACATTCATCATGTGTATACAATATGTGTACCAAGATTCTTAATAATAAGTGTTTGGAACCCACTTGTAGTTGTCATCAACTACAACTATAATACATGCGGCTTCGTCTCATGATTGCCCCAGCTTCATATATGGTATATTTTTTATACCATCATATTTTTGTAAATTGATCCTTGGACTTCCAAAGCAACGTGTCTTGTTGGTTTTTTCCTTTTAAGTATCTAAGAATCCACTTCACCACCTTCCAATAATGTTTGTCTAGATTACTCATGTACCCTCTGACCACTCCCACCACAAGTGTAATATCTGGTATTGTACATATCATTGCATACATCAAACTTTCAATTGTTGAAGCATACAGAGTTCTTCTCATCTAATTTGCTCTATTTCAGACTTAGTTAATTATTCCTTAAATAGCTTAAAGTACATTCTCAACATCTTCTGCCTGAGAAAACTTCAAAGTATCTACACTCCAGTCCTTTTATATTATCAAATCGAGGAGTTTTTTTGTTGGACCTAAATCCTTCATTTCAAACTCCATCAATATTTGCTCCTTTAAGTCTTTGATCTTCTTCATATCCGTTCCCGCAATTAGCATGTCATTCAAAAGTTAAAAAAAAATATAACAATTATCAAATTCTTTAATAAAGCAACAAAATTTGCCTAACACTTTGTGTCCCAACTGTATGACATAAACCTATCAAATCTCCTATACCACTTTCTTGGGATTTGCTTTAAACTATAAAGACTCTTCTTCAGTTTACAGACTAGCGAAATTTGATATCTCTGTGGTTGCATCATATACAATTCCTCTTCTAAGCCACCACCATCTAAGAAGGTTGTTTAATCCATCTGCTTCAGATGTAAATCTTTCGTTGCTACATAGCTCAATACAACTCTAATAATTTTGATCTTNTAAACATATGATGAACAACCAAATACTTTCTAGAGAGATAAATTTACCTCTTTATTATTTCAAACTTTTTCAGGTAATCCTTCATTTAAAAATACTGACGGACCACAATTGATCAAATAAACTATAGTGTTCACTACTTCTGCCCAAAACTGTTTTGGCAAGCCTGTATGCAATCCCATGCTCCTAGCACTCCCTGTGATGATTTTATTCATGCGTTCTACAACACCATTCTTCTATAGTGTCTTTGAAATGGTGAACTAATACTTCATTCCTCTTAAAGCGCAATAACTCATAAACATTTAACCACGATACTTTTCGTCATTATCTGATATGAGACGCTTCAACTTCATGTCTTTCTCATTCTCAACCATGACTTTCCACTTCTTAAACACTTCAAATATATCAAATTTATGTTTAAAGAAGTACACACATACCTTTACGATGTGATCATTAATGAAAGTGACAAAGTATTGAATCAACAATTAGAATAGGACCTCATATATCAATTTGCGCTAACTTCAACTTAATTGACTTCATCTTTGATCCACTTTATAGAACACAATATTTGTTTTCTTGTTATGAACACAATCTTCACAAAAATCTATATCTACAGATTTCAAATTAAAAAGTTTATTTGTAGAAAAGAGGGACTTCATATATTTCAAATGCATATGGCCAAACAAGTGGTTCCATAGACCTACATCACTTTTTGTTCCATCCATACTAATTGAATCAGTTGTCTCATCGATCAAATAAAATGTGCTCTCCATGTTATCTTGAGCACCATCATTACCACTTTAGCCAACTTCAATAAATGTGAAACTAGTCGCATACCTATCATGCGAGCTGACTCATAGCAATTAAATTTCTCTTCAAACATGAAACATATCTAATTTCATTGAGCTTCCAAGTTGAATCATTTGACAACTAGATACCAACATTATCATTTTCAATTATATTACAGGGCTCAATATCTCCCAAATACACATTTCTTAGATCACTTTAGGTGTAGTTTTTAAACACCTCTTTCTTAAAGCATGCATGCAAATAGGTTCTTGAATCCATTATGCATGATTTAGTATTAAATAAGGACAAAACAAAGGGGTCATCTTGGATTTCATACGTGGACATACTTTTAAAAGCTTTCTACCTAGACCTCCACCACCAACCTTCTTTGAAGCTTTGCAATACTTCTTAAAGTTGCATTTCTTTTTGCAGTTCCAACAATCACCTATAACATTTCCTCTTTCTAACTGGACATTTCCTCCACTAGACTTGAATCTTTCTTCGTTTGTATTTCTATCAAGATTCATTCCTCTATTTTCAACTTTCATAGCAAAAATTAAAATTTCACAGCTCGCCTTCTTACAAACTTTTCATTCAACATTAACTCCACCATATCATCAAAATTTAACTTCATATTAATTGTATAGTTAATCACCGCAGTAACTAGTCCATCCATCTATTTGGCCATGACAATAGGATTAATAGTACCCTGACATTGTCATTGAACTTGAAGCCAACATAATGCAATTAATTAGTCATAATATTAATATTATTCAAGTGCCCAGCCACTGGACCATCCACCATCCTCATATTGAATAATTCTCTCAATCAAAAAACTTTATTAGAAATCGAGGAATGCTCATACATCATTGTTAAGGTGGCCATGAGATCATCTGCAGTCTTCTCATTCACATTGTTGAAAGCAATAAATAAAGAAAGTGAAAGTTTGATCAAACTTAGTATTGTTCAATCAAGCAATTTGTATTCTTACAGAGTTATTTATTACAACTTCTTGGCGATTCTTTCCAGTGGCAAATAGAATTTCTTTTGATTCAATAAATCTTCATTTATATTTTTCAAAAAGAAAATTCGAACTGTTGATCTTTTCCACCTTGTGCCCTCGCTTGAATCAAAGAACTACAAAAAAAAACCTGCTCTGATATCACTTGTTAAGAAAAATATACAAAAAGCTTGAACACCAATTCAAGAGATCTAAAACAAAATTTAGAACAGAAGCACTTCGCTCCTCTCTCCTTCACACAAAATCCTTCCTTCAACACACGAGCACTTCACGCTTTTTTCTCACAGCAAAAGATGAAATATAAANTCTGCTCTGATATCACTTGTTAAGAAAAATATACAAAAATCTGGAACACCAATTCAAGAGATCTAAAACAAAATTTAGAACAGAAGCACTTCGCTCCTCTCTCTTTCACACAAAATCCTTCCTTCAACACACGAGCACTTCACGCTTTTTTCTCACAGCAAAAGATGAAATATAAAGTCCTAAAATGCAGAATTTTAGTTACATCTCTAGGTGTTGGTTTTCCAGGTGCACTGTTCTAGGGAACATTTCGGGTGCGGCAACGCCACCCCTGAGCATTGAGTTTTTGGCACACTGTTCTTGGGCATCTAAGCGCCTCCACTAGTGCTGGGTTCCTATAACCAGGCATCGCCTAGGGGTTGGCCACCCCCCTTAGCCCAATCAGGCCCCACATATAACACGGGATTTACTAAATCCAAATTTATAGGATTAATTAAATCCTGCTATTCCATCTATTGCCAGACAGCCCCAAAAGATGCAAGCATAGTAAAGCTGGAAACATTGGAGTAACCATCTAAAAGTTCTATGGCGTATACCATAACTTTAAAGGACCTCCATAATCTAAGCCAGCGCTTTAAAACTTTTCAAGAATAAAAGACTAGTTAGCAAAATTCTAAATACATTATTAGGACAGGAATCCATATATAGATCTCATTGAATGTTCCATAACAGAAGGATTTTGTTATCATGTAATCATCTCCATAATCAGATTCTTAGATAACAGAAAAAAAAAAAATCATAAACAATAGAACATTTTTTCATAAATCCATTGATGTTTGAAGGAAATTGTGCCAAATCACCAACCTTGTTAGGTGACTAAAACTGACAAAATGATATACCCAACATCAAATTTGATTTCTCTCTAGAAACAGCAACTAGATGTTGAAAAAATGATAAAGAATATATCACATGTCTCAAACCTGTTCATCAAGAGATCACGCTCGCCCTGCACTCCATCACCTATGCCATTCCACATGCTTTGCATTAAGGTGATCAAAACCCATATCTTGGTTTGCCAATTCAGCAAAGGATGTAGCTTCAACTGTGTTCATTTGGAGACAAACACACCTTGCCCCTTAAACTGATGTAAAGGGAAGCAATATGTTCGCGTTACATAGCTCTTAGGACCAGTTCTTTTTCATATAGCAAATTTAGAAGGCTCAAAGTTGCTTCTAAGGACATTGGTCAATGGATAANTTATTGTACAACATGAATGCACCTACACAAATCTAGATGAGTGATTGGAGACATAAAGAACATGAATTATTAGCCGTACAATTGGTCGGTCTCATAAGACCCTCGAATGAAGTGAACAAATGACCCAAAAAATACCGCATGGTCGCATCAACATCTTCTTTTCAGTAACTACCTTAATGAAAATCAGCAATCGTCCAGGATGAGGTTCTTTAGTATAGACACATAGACTGAAGGTAGGTTGCTTGTCAGATTACGGTGATTCAGCTATTGCCCGATGTAACAATCCTATCGAAGGACGATTCGTCTTCACATTTGGAAAGGGTGATTGAAGATCATCAAGTCGACAGAAGGATGTTTGGCCGGTTGAATGAATCATAGCAAACTGAACGAATTCCAAGCAACCAAATTGGGCATTTACGAATGTAAAACAATGTTAAAGGCAGCTACATAAATATAGTTATGGTAACAACGATTATGGGGTCATAATAAATGTTATTCAGTTACAAATGTGTAAATGTAATGACTCATAAATTATAATAACGTCCTCTTTTAAAATGAGGACAACCAGGTAATTTACCGGATTCTACATATAAACTATAAATAAGATAATCATTTTCAAGAAAATGGACTCCGAACACAATTCTTACTAAAATTATAAAGAATGTTTAAACCAATTTTTCTCTCTTCTTGCATATGATTAACAGTCTACTCATTTGATGTGATCCATAGGACAATTTATGATCTAACATTCTAAAAAGTGCGTTGAGTGTGAAATCATGCTTTCTACAAGACAAAGAGCACGTAAGGGTGAAGGAATACATTAAGGGGAAACCTTTGATGTGGAGTCAGTTCGAGAATTTTTACAACAACAAATCCAGGGTCTCCATGACTGGATGACCGGACAAATTACAGAGCTGGCTTGAGTAGTGCTCGAGAGAAGGACACAACCTCTCCCACAACTTGATCCATTGTCACCCGAGCCTCAAAGCTAAAAGGCGGCCCAACCCGCTGAGCAAGTGGAGGAGTCACAATACCAGGATAATGTCAAATCCGTGCAAAGGGGAGAACCACAACCAGCAGTGATAGAATTCTATCATCAAATGGACAATGCGTTCGCTATATAGTGGAATCTAAGCCACCATAGTACTTTAAGGTTCCTACCTAGGAACCATATAAAGGTCGAAGCGAACCTGATGGTCATATTGCATCCTTTGAGTCGAAAATCTACCTTCTAAAGATTTTTGACGCAATAAAATGTCAGTTGTTCAATACTACACTGAGAGATTCCACACTCAGGTGGTTCAATGAGCTTCCCATATGAATTATTAATTCCTTCAGAGACTTTAAAAAGTTATTTTTGACATAGTTTGCTAGCGCTCCAAAACTAAGAAAAGATTCAGATTCTTTGTGGTATATAAAACAGGACCAAACAAGGGCCTACGAGTATATGTTACAAGGTTCCAGAAGGAGATGCTCAATGTTTGGAACTTGGAGCNAAGGATAATATCAAATCCGTGCAAAGAGGAGAACCACAACCAGCATTGATAGAATTATATCATCAGATGGACAATGCGTTCACCATATAGTGGAATCTAAGCCACCATAGTACTTTAAGGTTTCTACCTAGGAACCATATAAAGGCCGAAGCGAACCTGATGGTCATATTGCATCCTTTGAGTCGAAAATCTACCTTCTAAAGATTTTTGACGCAATAAAATGTCAGTTGTTCAATACTACACTGAGAGATTCCACACTCAGGTGGTTCAATGTGCTTCCCATATGAATTATTAATTCCTTCAGAGACTTTAAAAAGTTATTTTTGACACAGTTTGCTAGCGCTCCAAAACTAAGAAAAGGTTCAGATTCTTTGTGGTATATAAAACAAGACCAAACAAGGGCCTACGAGTATATGTTACAAGGTTCCAGAAGGAGATGCTCAATGTTTGGAACTTGGAGCCGACAATCAACGAGGCGGCCTTGGCACAAGAACTAAAGAGTCCACAGTTCCGATATTTTTGGGGTTTACAAAAGCCCGAAAACATTGACCGGTAGAAGATCATCAATTCGAGCTAAGGATATTTGGTCGGCCAAATGAATCATGGTCGATCGAACAAATTCCAAGCAAACGAATTTGGAAGTTACGAATGTAAAATAGTGTTACAGAAATATAATAACACTAGCAACAGTCATGGGGTCAGAATAAATGTTATTCATCTACAAATGTGTAAATGTAATAGCTCAATAATTATAGTAACATCCTCTTTTTAAATGGAGACAACCATATAATTTACCACATCCTACCTATAAACCATAAATAGGATGATCATTTCCAAGAAAAAGACTCCCAATGTAATTCTAACTAAAAATACAAAGTGTGTTTAAATCATATTTTCTTTCTTCTTTCATACGATTAACGCTTTATTCCTTAGGCGTGATTCACAGGACAATTTAAGATCCAACAATTATGAAATACGAATGATGTAATCTAAAGTTCATCGATAATGTATCCCATGTGGTTTAGCATATTTATATACTTTTTTTGCATGTATTGTGACATATTTAAGATTTAATCTGAATATCCACTGTTTTAATGTAGTGTTTCTCTCTTATGAAATATTNCATAGATAGAGAGAGAGGGGGAGGGGGAGGGAGAGAGAGAGAGACCCAAACGGAGAAACTTGAACCAAATTGTTGGGCCATCCCATGAAGAAACCAAGCTAACCATATCATGACCTTGAAATACATAGCAAACATAACATATAGTTAGCAATGCAACAAAAAAAAAACCATGTAAGGAAAGCCTGATCTTATTCCTGATTTAACATGCACTTCTATACACCATATTCCATATTACTTTATGTATAAATCCAAATATGTGCTTAAAAAAATGCATAAGTTTATTGAGGTAGCATCCAAGATCATGAATGTCAGAATGCTTGCCTAAGCGGTTCTCCAAGGAATACAGAAAGAATACATTGCAGGTTACACCTTAGTGATCTTATGAAATCAACTTCATATTGAAACAAATTCCTCTCAAAGTATGAAAATGTTTTGTATTGTAACTAGTTATAGAAATCTGAAAATTTTAGTCAATCGAATCAATTGCATATGGAATGATGCCGGCCGGTTTATTCAATCTTGTTGATGACTGAAAATTCAAAAATACCACCATTGTAACTTTAGAAAAAAAACAAATGAGTAACAATGTAACGAGTAATTAATATTGTTAACCAACTACCTGACAACGCGATAATGATCATTGACGTAAACGTGCCATCGTTAGTTATCATTATTGCCAATAAAACCAACTATGTGAATGCGAGGTAGTCCGGTTAATTGCCAAAATCTAAAAGTACAAACTTTATTTAAATATCCAATTCTTGGCACATGCTGACCTTCAATCTTAACATTAGTTGATGTCGACTTTCCTAATAATGAAATGTGTTTTTTTAGTGGTTATATCTCTGATATACTCTTCAATATGTGGAACTAACTCTCCTCTCCACCCTAATGAGGTTTCCTTTGCTCCATATGCATTCCCCTAATTATAGAGCAATTAGATCAACAATGGGCTTACTTCTTGCCTCCCCAATCCCCACGTTGAATGATTCAAAAGTATTGTTTGTGTTATAATGATTCTTTATGCCATGTGAGAAATCACGTTTGGCCCATTTATATGCCAGAGAAAGCAAGTAGGAGTGCACTTGTGGGCTTAAATTGAGTAAATCATTTAGTTTTTAATTTAATTCATCCTTACTGTATACATGTACAGCTGCCCATATCAGGTTCTAAATTCTTTGAATACCATGAAAAAAATAAATTTTATGCTAAAAACTTGGGCATACAATCCTGCTGGCCGCTACTAAGCTTTTCTCCATATTAGATATGAATATGAGATCCTGTAACTCAATATTAATTGCTTCAGCCAATTGTTCATATAACCATCGCCATATATTCTTTGAGTCATATTCAGCCATAGCAAATGCGAGGTAAACTAACCATTATTGCCATACAAAGAAGTTTTGGATAATAATACATCTAAATATTTTGATTTTAGGTGGCAAGCATCAAGTCTAATTAGATGTCGGCAACAAACTATAAAACCATCAATACAAGTGTTAAAGATCATACAGAATCTCTTAAATGAATAGTCACATTCATCATATGTGTATACAATATGTGCACCAAGATTCTTTATAATAAGTGTTTCTTTAAGTGTTAGAACCCACTTTTAGTTGTCGTCAACTACTCCTCGTCAACTACTCCAATTATAACATCTTTAGTTTCGTCTCTTGATCGTTACAACTTCATATATGGTATATTTTTTTACAACTTCATATTCTTGTAAATTGATCCTTGCACTTCCAAAACAAAGTGTCTTGTTGATTTTTCCTTTCAAATATCTAAGAATCCACTTCACCGTCATCTAATAATGTTTGTTTGAATTACTTATGTACCCACAGACCACTCCCACCACAAGTGTAATATTTGACATTGTAAATATTATTGCATATATTAAACTTCCAATTGTCGAAACATACAAAGTTATTCTCATCTAATTTTGCTCTATTTCAGACTTAGGTAATTATTTCTTAAATAGCTTAAAGTACATTCTCAACATATTTTGCCTGAGAAAACTTCAAAGTATCTGCACTCCAGTCCTTGTATATTATCAGATCGAGGAGTTTTTTTGTTGGACCTAAATCCTTCATTTCAAACTCCAATATTTGTTCCTTTAAGTCTCTGATCTTCTTCATATTTCTCATGCAATTAGCATGTCATTCAAAATTAAAAAAATAATATAACAATTATCAAATTATTTAATAAAGCAACAATAATTTGCCTAACACTTTGTGTCCCAACTGTATGACATAAACCTATCAAATCTCCTATACCACTTTCTTGGGGTTTGCTTCAAACATTAAAGACTCTTCTTCAATTTACCGACCCGTGAAATTTGATATCTCTGTGGTTGCACCATATACAGTTCCTCTTCTAAGCCACCACCATCTAAGAAGGTTGTTTAATCCATCTGCTTCAAATGTAAATCGTTCGTTGCTACGTAGCTCAATACAACTCTAATAATTTTGATCTTCACTATAGGAGAAAATATATGTGTAGTTTACTCCATTTTGCTGAAATCCTCCAAAATAAGCCTCATCTTGTACACATGCCACCATCCAACTCTTCTTCCATCCAGTAAATCTACTTGTTGAGCAATGTCTTTTTGTTATATGATAATTCTGTCAAATATCATGTATGATTTGATATTAGTGGCATCATCATAACACTTTGGCTCACCGCTATAAGTTAACAATAAATAATACAAGGAAAAAGAATATCTATGTATCGGTTGTGTGATTCTATTAAACCTTATAAATTTCATAATAGGTATTTGAGGAATTTCTTGTGCTTCATCATATTGAGCACCTTTACCATCATTATCTTTTATCTCAATGTATTTGGAAGGTTCTTCAGAAGTAACTAATGGACAATCCCGAGTCATATTTATCTCCTTGTATATTTTCATTTCATTAAACATAATTTCTCTGCTATCAATGAATTTATGATTTTAATAATCCCAAAATTTATACCCAAATTCATCCAAGTCATTCCAAATGAAAGTGCATTTGACAAACTTTAGCTGAAGCTTACTCCCGGATTTTGGATTAACATAAACATATGATAAACAACCAAATACTTTCCAGAGAGATAAATTTATCTCTTTATCACTCCAAACTTATTCAGGTAATCCTTCATTTAAAGATACTGGCGAACCACGATTGATAAAATAAACTATAATATTCACTATTTCTGCCCAAAACTGTTTTGGCAAGTCTGCATGCAATCTCATGCTCCTAGCACTCCCCGTGATGATTCTATTCATGTATTCTGCAACACCATTCTTCTATAGTGCCTTTGAAATGGTGAACTAATACTTCATTCCTCTTAAAGCGCAACAACTCATAAAAATCTAACCACGATACTTTTCATCATTATATGATCCGAGACGCTTCAACTTCATGTCTTTCTCATTCTTAACCATGATTTTCCACTTCTTAAACACTTCAAATATATCAAATTTATGTTTAAAGAAGTACACACATACCTTTACGGTGTGATCATTAATGAAAGTGACAAAGTATTGAGAATCAACAATTAGAATAGGACCTCATATATCAATATGTGCTAACTTCAACTTAGTTGACTTCATCTTTGATCCACTTTTATAGAACACAATATTTGTTTTCTTGTTATGAACACAATCTTCATAAAAATCTATATCTACAGATTTTAAATTGAGAAGTTTATTCTTAGAAAAGAGGGGGACTACATATATTTCAAATGCATATGGCCAAACAAGTGGTTCCATAGACCAACATCACTTTTTGTTCCATCCATACTAATTGAATCAGCTGTCTCATTGATCAAATAAAAGGTGCTTTCCATGTTATCTTGAGTCATCATCATTACCACTTTAGCCAACCTCAATAAATGCGAAACTAGTCGCATACCCTAATCATGCAAGCTGACTCATAGTAATTAAATTTGTCTTAAAAAATGAAACATGTCTAACTTCACCGAGCTTCCAGATTGAATCATTTGACAACTAGATACCAACATTATCATTTTCAATTATATTACAGGCCTTATTATCTCCCAAAGACACCTTTCTTAGATCACTTTAGGTATAGTTTTTAAACACATCTTTCTTAAAGCAAGCATGCAAAGAGGCTCTTGAATCCATTATGCATGATTTAATACTAAATAAGGAAAAAACAAAGGGCCTCTATCATTTCCTCTATCATGCATTCTTAAAGAGCTTTGCATAAGTGGACATATTTTTAAGAGCTTTCTACCTAGACCTCCACCACCAACCTTCTTTGAAGCTTTGCAATCCTTCTTAAAGTGGCATTTCTTTCCACAGTTCCAACATTTACCTCTATCATTTCCTCTTTCTAACCTGAAATTTCTTCTACTAGACTTGAATCTTTCTTTGTTTGTATTTCCATCCAGATTCATTCCTCTATTTTCAACTTTCAGAGCAGAAATTAAAACTTCACTGCTCTCCTTCTTACAAACTTTTCATTCAACATTAACTCCACCATATCATCAAAATTTAACTTCATATTAACTGTATAGTTAGTCACCGCAGTAACTAGTCCATCCATCTATTTGGCCATGACAATACGATTAATAGTACCCTGACATCGTCATTGACCTTGAAGCCAACATAATGCAACTAATTAGTCATAATATTACTATTATTCAAGTGTTCAGCCACTGGACCATCCACCATCTTCATATTGAATAATTTCTGTCAATCAAAAAACTTTATTTGAAATCAGGGAATGCTTATAAATCCTTGTTAAGTTGGCCATGAGATCATCTGAAGTCTTCTCATTTACATTGTTGAAAGCAATAAATAAAGAAACTGAAAGTTGGATCAAATTTAGTATTGTTCAATCAGGCAATTCTTATTATTCCAGAGTTATTTATTACAACTTCTTGGCGATTCTTTCCAGTGACAAATAGAATTTCTTTTGATTCAATAAATCTTCATTTAAATTTTTCAAAAAGAAAATTCAAAGAGTTGAACTTTTCCACCTTGTGCCATCGCTTGAATCAAAGATCTTAAGAAAAACCTGCTCTGATATCACTTGTTAAGAAAAATATACGAAAATCTTGAACACCGATTCAAGAGATCTAAAACAAAATTTAGAACAACACGCAAAGTAAGAAAACAAAATAAAACTAAGATTTAACAAAAAAAATCATGAAGCACAAAGGCCAAGAAATGCACTATAAGGAAATGAGAAAAAAATATACATATTGCACCACACACAAGATTCTCTACAACTTGGATTACACGGGTCACTCCTCTCTCTTTCGCACAATAGAAACCACAAAATCCTTCCTTCAACACGCAGTCACTTCACACTCTTTTTTTCACAGCAATATGTGAATTATGAAGTCCTAAAATTCAGATTTCAATTACAAGCACCTAAGAGCCATCTCAGGGTGTTGGGTTTCTAAGTGCACTGTTGTAGGAAAAATTTTGGGTGCAACAACGCCCCTCCTGAGCATCGAGTTTCATGGCGCGCTATTCTTGGGCGTCTAAGCGCCCCCACTGGTGTTAGGTTCCTATAACCAAGCATCGGGGTGCCCCCTCTTAGTGCGGGGGTGGCAGCTGCCAGGCTCTAAGGCCACTCCCAGGATGTTGGGCGCCCCACTAGCCCAATCAGGCCCCACTTATAACACGGGATTTATTAAATCCAGATTTATAGGATTTACTAAATCATACTAACTTATATTCCATCTATTGCCAGACAACCCCAAAAAGATGCAAGCATAGTAAAGCTAGAAACATTGGAGTAACCATCTAAAAGTTCTATGGCGTATACCATAACTTAAAGGACCTCCATAATCTAAGCGAGCGCTTTAAAAATTTTCAAAAATAAAAGACTAGTTAGCAAAAATCTAAAAGCATTATTAGGACAGGAATTCATATGTAGATCTCATTGCATCTTCCATAGCAGAAGGAATTTGTTATCGTGTTATCACTTTCAAAATCAGATTCTTAGATAGCAACCAAAAAAAAAAAAAAAAAAAAAAAAAAAAAA
>JXCR01147242.1:71554-82993 GCA_002079205.1 Phalaenopsis hybrid cultivar
GTGTTCGGCTCGTTAACTTATTGAATAAAATTAACGAGCCGAACACGAGCTGTTCGTGAACAACGAGCCGTTTTGACAGCCCTATACATATCTAACAGCTATACTTTAATTTTTTACATATATGCCGCTTTATCTACTTATGAAAACTGCATGTTTAACTTTTTTAGAAGTAATGATACCTAAATTTTACTTTTTACATTTATACCAGCTAAACCTTTCATATAACATAAAAAATACCACCATTCTTATTTTAAAATGTGAAATACAGCTTTTCTTGAAGAGGCGAGGCGGCATATGTGTAAAAATTGAAGCTTAGGTCTTAGATATTTAATACATAAGAGTTGGATGGTATGCATGTAAATCCTCCTTTTCTGTTTTGTATGGTGTACTTATGTTTTATTGCTGCCAATTAATTAACTCATTGATGTCTGGCTTAGGCTTTAGGCTGATTACAATGAATTAGTGAGCCTTTAAACATTTAGTGCACCTAACTTATAAAATTGTAAAATGTAAATCCATTTCTTATTAAGATGTTTGATAAACTTAAGGGAAGATTTACATGCATATCACTTAATTTCCATGTATTTACATATCTAACACCTAAAGTTCAATTTTTACATATATGTTAGCTTACTCATGAAAGTTAAAATAGTGACATTTTTTATCTAATAATATGAAGGATTTGGTTGGTATAAATGTAAAAAGTAAAATATAGGTGTACATACATTGGGGTTGGATGGTACGTATGCAAATGCATGACCTTTAATTATCATCTATTGTCAAAATTTTCAGGATATAGATTTAATGGGACTCGGGAACTAGCCACAATGATGTCCCCTTTGGCTAGGAGCAGAGATGTTGGCACGCAAATGAGTCCTGAAGGAAGTACTCCATCTTCCCCAAAGGAGAAGCCTTCGTCGCTATCTCAATCTCCACTATTTGTTCATACCATTACAGAGTTGCAGAGCAATTTTCCGTGTCTAGAGATCAGAGACGTGCAGGTGGATGACCGAGTCACAGTGACGAGGCGGTCGAAGAAACATATTTCTCGATGCTCTGATAAGCGATCGACAGATACATTGGAATGGAAGAAGAAAAGATTGGAGAATAGAATGGCGGATTGGGAAGTTATAGGCACCGAAAGACGCATATCAAAGTAAGTTGATTTTATTTGCATGAAGTTTTGAAATTTACTTGCTCCTTTTACATGAATGTTGCTTTTTTTTTTAATGCAAATATGGTATTGCAGTTATTTAATTAAGGATTTAAATTATATCGTAGGTTTGATAGGGAGGAAGCTAAGATTGCTGCTTGGGAGAACCTACAGAAAGCAAAAGCTGAGTCTGCTCTACAAAAACTGGAAGTGAGTTGTTTCTAAATGCTTAATATTTGCAATTTTATACTTGGCATCCATTTCTAATTCCATTGTATTTACATTTATAACACCTAAATTTTAATTTTCACTTTTATCTACCCAAATCTTTAATATGAAATAAAAAAAATTACCATATTTTAACTTTTAAGGGGGGGAAATAGAACTTCTAGTGCATTGGTAAAATGGCAGATATGTAAAAATTGAAGTTTAGGTGTTAGATATGTACATACATGGGAATTGAGAGTTCTATAAGTAATTCTTTAAAGAAATTGTGGTTATTTACAGACATACCGCCTAATTCTTATGTATTTATATATCTCACACCTAAACTTTACCTTTTATATTTATACCACTTAAATCTTTCTTATCACAGAAAAAATACAGCCGTTTTTACTATTAAAAATTGAATTATGCCTTTTTGTGCATAGTTAAAATGTCATATTTGTAAAAATTGAGGTTTAGGTGTTAGATATATAAATTTATAAAAATCGAGTTGTATGTATATGTATATAAATATATATTTATAATACTCATCATAAATAAAAAAAAATCTTTGCAAGGTTTTATAACTAATTTTATAAATAGCTTTAGCCGTCCAGAACAGACCCTTAGCNTTGAGGTTTAGGTGTTAGATATATAAATATATAAGAATCGAGTTGTATGTATATGTAATATATGTATATGTATATAAATATATATTTATAATACTCATCATAAGTAAAAAAAAAAATCTTTGCAAGGTTTTATAACTAATTTTATAAATAGCTTTAGCCGTCCAGAACAGACCCTTAGCCCTTTGTGCTGCCATGTAATAAAAAAAAAAAAAGTTTACCTTCCCCATGACAATTTTTATGCATATGTTCATGACACGAAGGTGCTATAAGTATAAAATACAAACTTTGGGTGTTAAATATGTAAATAAGTAAGAATTGTATGGGTATGTATGAAAATTTCCCAAAAAAAATTCTATTGTGCATGCTTTTACCCAATCAAATATAAATTTAGTACTAAAAGATGCCTAATTTGATATTTTGGANTTGTGCTGCCGTGTAATAAAAAAAAAAAGTTAACCTCATATGTTCATGACACCAAGGCGGTAGAAGTATAAATATCAAACTTTGGTTGTTAAATATGTAAATAAGTAAGAATTGTATGGGTATGTATGCAAATTTCCTAAAAAAACTTCTATTGTGCATGCTTTTACCCAATCAAATATAAATTTAGTACTAAAAGATGCCTAATTTGATATTTTGGACATTTTGCGATCAGGTGAAATTAGAAAAAAAAAGGTGTTCTTCAATGGAAAAGATTTTGAGCAGGCTTCGATCGGCTCAGAAGAGAGCTCAAAATATGCGAAGTTCGGTGGTGGCTCAACAAGTTTGCATGGCTCCCAAAACCGGCCGGAGCATCTCGTATTTCCAAAAATATCGCCGAATGTCTTCTTTTCGAGGNAAGCTCAAAATATGCGAAGTTCGGTGGTGGCTCAACAAGGTTGCATGGCTCCCAAAACCGGCCGGAGCATCTCGTATTTCCAAAAATATCGCCGAATGTCTTCTTTTCGAGGATGCTTTACCTGCCAAGGCTTCTAAACACATCATTGTTTTCTTAAGGTACTTTCTACCTCAGTTCTTAAAGTTCTCATCTTTGATGCTGATAAATTCTTATTTGGTAGTAGCCAACATTTTTCAATAATTTCCCTAATAAGCTATCAAAGAGAAGTCTATGGATATTTTTGAAATTACAAAATTTATGAACAGGAGTTTATTTGCAGGGTCTCCTAAGTGAAATATTTATGTTCCAAGTGAAATCTTCAGGTAGTGTCTGCCTCAATTCTAAAAGTTTTATATCTTTGATTCTGATACACTAAGTTTTTGTAATTTATATGGTAGTAGCCGACATTTTGCAACAATTTCCCCAATAAGCTATTAAACTGAAGTCTATGGATAGTTTTGAAATTACAAAATTAATGAACTGGAGTTNCTTTTGTAATTTATATGGTAGTAGCCGACATTTTGCAATAATTTCCCCAATAAGCTATTAAACTGAAGTTTTTGGATAGTTTTGAAATTACAAAATTAATGAACTGGAGTTTATTTGCAGGGTTTCCTAAGTGAAATCTTCTGGTATTCTCCGCCTCAGTTCTAAAATTTTATTTCATTGATGCTGATACCTTAAGTTTCTGTAATTTATTTGGATTCCGCTGACATTTTGCAGCAATTTCCCTAGTAAGCTATCAAACAAAAGTATATGGATATTTTTGAAATTACAAATTAATGNCGCCTCAGTTCTAAAATTCTATTTCATTGATGCTGATACCTTAAGTTTCTGTAATTTATTTGGATTCCGCTGTCATTTTGCAGCAATTTCCCTAGTAAGCTATCAAACAAAAGTATATGGATATTTTTGAAATTACAAATTAATGAACTGGAGTTTTTTTGGAGGGTTCCCTAAGTGAAATCTTCTAGTCTTTGCCTCAATTCTAAAATTTTCTATATCCTTGATGCTACTTGTAAGTTCCTGTAATTTATTTGGGATTTGCAGCCATTTTGCATCAATGTTCCTAGTAAGCTATCAAACAAATGTCTTCGGGTAATTCTGAAATTACAAAGTTAATGGGCTGGAGTTTGTTTGGATGCCTTCCTAAGTGAAATATTCAATTCTTAAGTGAAATCTTCAGGTTGTCTCTGCCTCAATTCTAAAAAGTTCTATATCTTTGATGCTATTACCTTTAAGTTTCAGTAATTTATGTGGGAGTTGCAGACATTTTGCAATAATTTTATTCTGTTGTATGGATCTTTAGGAGAAATTAGTTCCAGTGAATATAGTTAATGTTGAATCATTTTTAGATGTAAGGTCTCATATTATTCGTAAGTGCATATAACTCAGTAATGATTATATATCGTAAAGAGAGAATGAAAAACAGTGAGAGAGGAAGATGGATGCTAGCCTTGAGAGAGAACTTAAGAAATGTATTCATTTCATTTTTTTATCTCTGATAAGCTGGAGAAGTCAAGCTCCTCAGAGGTTCCCGAGGGGCAAGATTTTAGAGGGAGGGAGGGAGAGATGGAGCTTCCATCTTCTTTCCTTTAACCTTCCTTTTATACTGAAGAGAGAGACAATAATCGACATAATACATCTCGTACTGTATGATGCCCTTTTCTAGTGTTTTGATAAAAAGACTGCAATATGGATGTTAGTTATGGTCGGTACCACGACCACCCCTAGTACTGGGCAAAAAGATTGAGTTCCAAGTATCAAATGAGACCTTAATAATGGATTGACATGTCCTTAGTAGTATATGATGACCATCCTTGATAGCTGCCCTCACACATGTGGGCTAGACTGTCCTTTTGAGAGGAAGGAATATAATCGGTTCGACAGGTGGGCTCGAGCCACTTTGGCATACGAGCTTGGTTTAGCCATTGCGGCAGGTGGGCTTGGTTTAATAAGAAAAAAAATTCTTTATACTCGTATTTGTATGTAATGATAACCTGATTGAATTTTTGAGTTGATGATTCTTGGGCTTTAATAGTTTGGGAAACTTACATACATATGACACAATTCTTATGTATTTACGTATCTAACACCTAAAGTTTTAATATTTATATTTATAACACTTTGTTATGAACCTATGGACTGCAATGTGGATGTCAAGTGTTAGCGGTACAATGGCCACCTCTAGCGCCAATATGAATATATTGAGTTTTAAGTGTCGGGAGAGATCTTTAATAATGGATTGACATGTCCTTACTAGTCATGATAACCTTATCCGATAGCTGTCATCACATAGGTGATCTAGACCTTCCTTTTGAGAGGAAGGAATATAATCAATTTGGCAGGTGTGCTCGATTCAACTATTTCAACATAGGATCTTTGATTTAGCCACTACGGGTTATGTTCAATGAGCGAAAAATTCCGTATACTCATATTTGTGTATACCGATAATCTGATTGAAATTTTAAATTAATCGGGGCTTTAATATTTTGGGAAATTTACATACATATCACACATTTCTTATGTATTTACTTATTTACCACACTCTGTCATGAACCTATACATGAAACATAGTATGCCACTTTTATAAATTTAATGAGTGGCATTTTTATGTGATGTTAAAAATTCCAATGTTATGCATGTAAAAAACTCTTGTGTATTTACATATCTAACACCTAAAGTTTGATATCTATATGTACAACACTTTATATGGTAAAGATTTGAATGTTATTCATGTAAATAGAAAATTGCGCCTATCTGTAAATATATAAAAAATGTATGGTATGTTTGTAAATGCCTCCAAACAGTTTTTGAAAGGCCAGTGATTGACCATGGTGATTGATGGATGGAAGGGTTAATGGGCATTTCTGATACTTGCAGTTTCAAGGAATGTGGAGATGGGAAAGATCTATAGAAAAACAGAGAAAATGGAAGGGAACTGTGCTGTTTAGCTGACGCTGGAGTATGTTTAGATCAAATTGATGTGATATTTTGGTAGCTGAATATGTGTTTATGACAACAAGTCATGAGAGCTCAAACCTTCTTTAATGGTGTCCAGTGAGATTATGTATTGTATTATCCTTCTTTTTGTAATGTCAATTGAAATTTATGTTAAGTTTGAGAAATTCTTCTTTTGCAATTATGTCTTAGAAAGTTGAGACTTATAATCTTCTTAGATGTAGATGTGTTTATACAAAAGAAAATAAAGAATATTTACAAATTATCACTCTAATTATTTCTTGATAACGAATGCTTTGAGTGGTATAAATGAAAGAAGTTGGTGTTAGGTATGTAAATATATAGTAATTTGTTGGTGTACGTATAAAAATATATCAGCATGAATCTCAAGGTTTATGAACGGCTCAGGTTGATGGTATTGACGATCGGATATAGTTGGTGATGAATGTTTTGAGCTAGATGTTGGTAAGGGAGACATTTTCGAGTGATCGACGGAGATTTTTTTGCAGGTCGGGGATTAACTTTCTAGACAATCGACATGAGGCTCTCTTTCGGATTAGATATCAATCGAGTTAAGGCTCACCTGACGGTTGGTAGTCATATAAATCGAATCAGTTCCCCGATCTTCTCAAATGTTAATAACTCTGTAATTATGAAAAAGTCTATTTGAAAAGTTAATGATGAGAGGATTAATATATATTTTTGTAATATTTTGACTTGTGCTAATAAATAGGGGATTCTTATCATGAATAAAGACTATACTCTCTTTTACTGTTTTTATTTTGCGCTCTCTCTCTCTCTCTAATCGCTTCCTAGCAGAACGTTATATTTATTGAGTATGTTTTTTTAGATATTTTGAGATTCTACATCCTTTAAGTTGTGAGTGTGAAAACATGCCGTCGATAAAAGGAGAAGCCACACAACAACAATTGGGAGAGTCAAGTCAGAGGAACGCAGGAGAAGTAGCAGACCCAGAAGTTTATGAAAGAATTCGTTCAACAAGGCCTGCAAGATTTGAGAACTCAGATCACCAACCCGATATCATGACAATTCGTAAAGTTACTTAGAGCGGTCGCTTACCTAGCATTGGCCCCAGTTCCAGGTGAATAACCAACACGACAAGGAGCGCTTAACCCCCCTCAACAGGAACCAGCAGCCAACAATGGAAGGATTATGATCAAACTACACGCAAAGCTTGACGACGGTATGTACCAAGACAACACCGGGTCCGCCCTCGTGGAGGAGAGAAACCAACGGCTGTGATATGTGAATAGATAAGAGTTGAGTGGTGTATATGCAAAATGCCCCTTTAACAAGAATAGGCGCCTTCTTCTATGTTGTCTTTATCTGCAGTTATAAATCCAGCAAGACTGTCTTCAATAAAATATAGTTGTGTAATTGACTCGATCAGAGTATTAAAATAAAAATATATTGCAATAAAGTATATTTTGAACTATGAAGGCCAACCAGAAGAATAAATTATTTACATATCTAACCCTTGTGATTCTTGGTTTTTTAGGTGTTTTTATGCAGTACCAAATCCCAACATTAAGAGAACATGAAAATAATTTTTTGCACTTAATTCCAAATTTCAAGATTCTTAATAATAAAAAATGGAAAAAAAAAAGAAGGATTTACATATCTACCGCCCCCTCAATTTCCATATATTTACATGTAGGGGGTGTAAACGAGCCGAACATTAGGCTCAGCTCGTGTTCGGCTCATTTATATTTCGAGCTCAAAAAGTGTGTTCGTGTTCGCCTCGTTTGCTTAGCGAGCCGAACACGAGCCGTTCACGAACAAATAGTCGTTTTGACAACTCTAATCACATAGTCATAAAATGTTAAAGATTGAGACACGATTTAAAACATCAATTGAATCTAATTTAATAATTTTTATTCTATTTTCTTCATTAATACTTTTAATTGATTATAAATCTTTGTATCCTTGCCATCAGTTAATTTTTTTTAAAATACTACTCATCAAAGATATATATATAATTGATTAGTAGTATTTCGAGCCAAAACAAGCTGAACACAAACGAACAAATATTTGTTCGTGTTGTTTGTGTTCGGCTCGTTAACTTAGCGAACGAACCGAGCACGAGCTTCTTAACGAGCCGAACAAAAGCTGTTCGTGAACAACAGGCGGTTTTGACAGCCCTATTTACATGAAAATTTTGATTTAGGTGGATGGGTAAATTTGAAATATTAAATAATATTTAAATACCTTTTGATGCATTGGGGATGTGTGTGTGCGCGCGCGGTGCATCAAAAATACGTCTGCACCGAATTCAAGAAGATCCAATGTATCGTGCGAGGAAAGATCATCTATGATCATTTTTCATTACACCAGTTGGCCTCTAGAGTCGATCTAACGAAAGATCGACCGATCCAAAGATCACTACATGCATGCATAGACTCCTATAAACACAACTATTGTCGTTGGAAAAAGTTAGCAATATCGTGGAGATAACTCCTTTTATAGACTCATCAACTGAATGAAGGTTGTCTGTTAGGTTATGGTAATGAACCATCTGTCTGATGAAATAATCATTCCCAAGGACAATGAGTCTTTGCAACGGGTTCCCACAAAAAGGCTATCAAAGATCATTCAGCTGGCCGAATAACTTATGGCCAACCGAATGAACACCAAGTCATCAAATCAGTCAATTACAAATATAGAGTGATATCAATGGCAATTACAAATATTGATCGACGTCAACAACAATTACAGGGTCAAAATATATTAGATTCGGTTTCAAATATGTAAAGATGCAACGACTAATAAATTATGGCAACACCTCCATTAAAGGAAACACAATTATGTAATTTGATAGACCCTACCTATGATTTATAAATAAGAGATTCATTTTTACTAAGAGGTGATTGTTGCACAATTTCCTACAATTCACAATCCAACAGTGTGTGTGTGTGACTTAGAAGAAGATATTAGATTGATTTTTCACTAGGGTTGACCTTATATAAAAATAAAAGAGCCATAACATGGATCAAATTCAGATCGAATAAAGTCAAATTCAGCTCGGCTTGAGATTGGATCAAATAACTTCAAGTTGGTCTATAATTTGGGCTAAATTTAATTAAGATTGAATCATTAACCGACATATACTTCTCTAAGCTCCCTTCACCAACATTAAAGAATTTCAAACTCAAATCCATTGCCCCCTCCCCCTAGAAGGACTGCCAAATGATTAATATTAAAAGGAATGAAGAGTTGTACCACACTCAAGAAGGAAAATATGCCTCAATCAATCACCTATCTCATCCAAATGTCATGCCAATGATTGCAACAATTAAATTTAGCTTTATTGATGAGGTAGGGGTGTTTCTCCCAATTTTAGTCCCTCGCGTGGAGAAAATATTATGCCTGCAGTCTATATATGCGAACAATGGTGTGGATGCCGTGCGATCAACACCATTGTCTGCATGTCCGGCTTAACGGGCGTAATATGTCTCCCTCATTACACAATTGGAATGACGGTTTAGTTGTCCTTTATTTATTTCTTTATATATTTTCTTTTGCATATTGCTTATTTTCATTAGTAGGACGATTATGTGCCTTGATTAACTATTAGTTTGCATGCATTGTTCTAACTTTCTCACATAGCTCTTGGTCAAACCCTTCTCCCGAGTCTGGCTCGTCATCTACAAGAATGGTTGAAGTCAAGCAAAAAACGCCTTATGAGTGTCATTCGGGTCAACAACTCGGGTTCGGATTCAATCTAAAACTAACCCGACCCGAATCCAACCAAAATATTATGCGAGTCAAAAATTCTAACCCAAACTTGACCCACCTTCAACCCCAAAACTGAACCCAACTGAATATAACATGTTTAACATAAAGAATAACAGTTATTCGGGTTTAAATCGAGTCAATTTAGAACCACTTTTGGGTCAATTACTATTCGGTGGGTTGATTTTAAGTAAATTTACTGTTGACGGGTCAACTTTGACCCAACACTTCTAATTATTTTCATCAGAATGATGACTCTACACATTAATTTTACAATATTTCCATNATTTTGGGTCAATTACTATTCGGTGGGTTGATTTTAAGTAAATTTACTGTTGACGGGTCTACTTTGACCCAACACTTCTAATTATTTTCATCAGAATGATGACTCTACACATTAATTTTACAATATTTCCATTAGCTCCAAACACTATAATGGTTATTTCTTTGATTGAGAATTTGCTTACAAGTTCAAATCGGCTCATAAGCTTTGATTATTTTCATATAAAAGATAGAAAACATTATGAATTCAAACTATAGTTATAATAAAATAAAAATATATATATTTTCTGTCCTGTACGTTTGGACGGCCAACCATCAACGGTTACGTCGCACGCCACTGCCGTGTATGACGATGTGACTGTCGGTGGTTGGGACGTGTGGTATCCAGACAGAATATTTTCACATTTTAAAGCCACTTATGAAGTTAAGTTATGAGCAAATCCCTTATGGTCAAAATTACACTTTTACCTTTTAGAAATAACGTGAGGTATTAAATAAAAAATATATTAAGGCTAACAGCACAAAGCATCTCGTCACCATAATTTGACTGCAATAAATAAACTTATTATTGTTGAATAATTAATAAGAGCATTCATACTGGTTTTTTAATAAAATATTTGTAGAGATTGAGACCATATAAAGAGGGGAAAATTATTACATCACGATTCCTAACGTAGAGTTATGCTCGAAGTTCACTCATATGCGAACACATGGAGGTGATCGAAAAATTAAAAAAAAAATTATTTTAACANCATCTCGTCACCATAATTTGACTGCAATAAATAAACTTATTATTTAAGAGCATTCATACTGGTTTTTTAATAAAATATTTGTAGAGATTGAGACGATATAAAGAAGGGAAAATTATTACATCAGGATTCCTAACGTAGAGTTATGCTCGAAGTTCACTCATATGCGAACGTATGGAGGTGATCGAAAAAAAAAAATTATTTTAACATAAGAGAATATTCCTTCTGTGTTATTATGCTTGAAGTTCACTCATATGCGAACATATGGAGGTAATTGAAAAAAAAAAAAAAATTATTTTAACATAAGAGAATATTTCTTCTGTGTTATTATGCTCGAAGTTCACTCATATGCGAACACATGGAGGTGATTGAAAAATAAAAAAAAATTATTTTAACATAAGAGAATATTCCTTCTGTGTTATTATGCTCGAAGTTCACTCATATGCGAACACACGGAGGTAGGGGTGTAAACGAACCGAACACAAACGAACAATGCTCATGTTCGTGTTCGGTTCGTTTGAAATATAGTTTGTTTGAAATAGGCTCGTGTTCGAAATTGTTCGTGAAAAGTCTGTTCGTGTTCGGTTCGTTTTTGTTCGAATTGTTCGAATTGTTCGAAATGTTCGAAGTTCTCTAAATTTTCACTCATACCACTTAATTCTTATGTATTTGCAATTTTACATGTCTAACACAAAAAAATTATATTTTAAATAAACNTAACATATCACTTCAAATGTCACTTTTCCAACTTAGAAAATAGAATCCATGTGAATAAGATTGACTGTTGGCAATCTTAGAAGACTGCCTCGGACCTTTTTCCAATCAAGA